>CAJPEX010001460.1:0-44012 GCA_905338405.1 Notodromas monacha | reverse complement strand
AGTACATTTTGTGTTTACCGAGAAAATATCAGCACAATTCGCATCGGCTGGCGGAACAAATGAGTTTCGATTTTTAGAGAGCTTTTAAACAACCCTCAATCATAAGCAAAAGTCTTTCATGGATAAATTGAGTAAGTCTTTCAACTGCAGTGAAGGTGACCACTTTTTGGCACCAATTAGGCAAATCGCCGAGAATTAGCTTGCGTGGAAAATTAAGCGAATGGGTACTTTTCAGAGTTTCATGGCAACTTGGGAACCAATATTGCATATGCCGGTACTGAAATTGGGAAACGCGGTTCGTTCGCTAAATTTGACTGCGAACGAACCTCTTTCGATGCTTCAAATGTGGGAAGCAACGAAAGGGGTCAAGGAAATTTCTTACGTTTTCTTCTTCAGAATTGACTAATATTCATGAGTGACCCATATTTGACCAAAAGTGAGCTTGTGTTCCAGGGTGATATTTTTGCACGTGGGCTTGGGTGAACGAGTCATATGTTTGCCAAAGATTTTATCAAGTGCAAAAAATTCTAGATTCTTTGCTGTTCTCTGATTGGGTAAGAAGGGTAAGACAATGTGCAGAATTTGTGTACAAGTTATGAAGGTTTTTGGGGGCGAGTTCTTTAGTGCTGCAAGGACCAAAGCAACCAGTTTTTGGGACGCGGGTGGTTTTCTACTATAATTATTTATGGGTGTGCGTCTCAGTCCCCAACATCTCGTACATTATTGTACTTCATGAGTCTTCTTAAGCGCCATTTTTTCCCCCACAGAAAAACGAAGAACAGTCCCAAGACGAGAAAATCCAAGCGTCTTTTTTAAGATTCTCGGTCGCGCCTTTGGAACAGATTTCGTGCGAGGAGGCGACAGGTGAAAGAGGGCTTTTCTGGCGCTATTCTTTTGCCAACGTTACTTTTTCTGCCTTTGCTCGAATCTCTTATTCGTTCCTCTGGGACAAAGAACGAAGAAGCGCACACAGACTGCTTAAAAGTGTGTCAATTTCATTCGGGGTTTCTCTACCCTTTTTCCTTGACCCGAAATACCGAGAAGACGAGGCTCACCTTCCTTTTCTCACTTTCCACGATTTGAATTGAACGTGGAAAGTGAGAAAAGGAAGCCAAGATTTTTTTTTTTGCTGCGCAATATACATGACAAGAGTGCTTTTGATTATAGACCTTATCGATTCTATCAAGCACCTAAAATATTTAGAAAAAAGTTTCCTGCCGAATTTAAGACCTGCTTCATTAAATGTACGAGAAAAACTTTTGAAAGTCGGGATTCAAAAGATGCATCTCGTTTTAAAATCGTGTTGCATCCTTTGCACCTAAAATATTTAGAAAAAAGTTTCCTGCCGAATTTAAGACCTGCTTCATTAAATGTACGAGAAAAACTTTTGAAAGTCGGGATTCAAAAGATGCATCTCGTTTTAAAATCGTGTTGCATCCTTTAGCAAAGCATTGCGCAAGAAAATTGCGAAATAAAGGTTTCACACTAATTGAAAAATTTCAGAACAAATGATCATATTGAGTTGGATTCACCTGAGAAAACAGTTATATGGTGAAATCTGAGACTCTTTCTCATATTTTCACTGCAGCTGGAAATTAGAAAACAGTAATAGAATTCAAGACAGATTAGAAGGACACCGCTTATAGGAATGTCTAAATCCATCCAGAATTCCATGGGACTGAGTTTGACCTTGAGTTCCCATGGGTGTGGTCCAAAAGCCCCAATGCCAAAAGCCCCCCCCCCCCCCTAGATCAAAAGCCTCCCCCCCTGCCAAAAGCCCCCCTTGGTGCAAAAATTTCCATGGGACTGAGTTTGACCTTGAGTTCCCATGGGTGTGGTCCAAAAGCCCCCATCCCAAAACCCCCCCCCCCCCCCTAGATCAAAAGCCTCCCCCCCTGCCAAAAGCCCCCCTTGGTGCAAAAATTGGGAATTACAGGTCTCCTTGTAACTCTTGATGATAAGCTGCACCTTTCACCAGCACGCCCAGCACAAGGCCAAGTACCAATATGTTTGTAAGTTGAGTATATATTTTTGCACCAAGGGGGGCTTTTGGCAGGGGGGGAGGCTTTTGATCTAGGGGGGGGGGGGGGCTTTTGGCATTGGGGCTTTTGGACCACACCCATGGGAACTCAAGGTCAAACTCAGTCCCATGGAGTTTGGATTCTAGGGGATTTCCTAAAAGGGGATAAGAACCTTTCAGGGACAGAGTTTCCCAAAGAAAATGAGTTCAAATATTAAAGAGTTCATATGTATTATCATCAGTTGCTCTGGGTCAGTCTCATGCAAAAGACTATTGCGTTTTATTGACCTGCTGCATTGCAATCATCATATTTCTGTGCCTTTGATTTCAAATATACCAACCTTACACTAGGGTGTAAAGCACCCCAGCCATAGCCCAGCTGATTGTCACTTTCTTTTTATTCCTAAGATTTCCAATTCAAAGATTCAAAGCTTTTATTCTGAATTCCAAAGCACTGTTTCCAACAACTGCTCAGCAAGGCTTGTTTTCAAAGATTGGTTTTATTGGGATTTGAAGTTTGGTTTCAGCAGAAGTAATACAGGGTATTTTTAATGAGTGAAAAGGGAATGTTTCACAATCAAGTGCGTAATCATTCTTTAAAAAAAACCAAAGCCAGCCTTTCCCAGTGCGAATATAATACGCGTTTTTATTTTATTAAATAATCCGATTTCCGTTAGAAAAGTCAATGGCGAATTTGTAAAAAGATCGTAGTTCTGAGCTTTTATCAATGAACTGGATTTGTTTTGCAAGTCTATATGAACGTGTATTGAAAGGCGCTGGTCCCTTCTTTTGAAAGCAAATTATTGCATCACATTCTGAAAATGCGATTGACAGACGCAACGGTTTCCGTGTATTGAAACTTTCTGTGCTGTTTTCCTCAAATCTGTACTTGCTATGAAAGTGCCAAACGCTGGTTCTCCAGCACTAGGCGTTTGTCTCTCAACTGGTAAAGCAGAAAAGCAGCTAAACCAATGATCAATTATGCAACTTCCGTGTTCGGATAAAAAGAGCAGACCCTATTACACAGTTGGTTGGCTTCCCGATCATAAACCTCAAGTTTTAATATTGAAGCAGGGCTCACGGAAAAAAATTCGGATTATTCAAGAGAAAGTGGAAAAGTGAATCACTTCATGCTGTCCCACGTGACTTTGATCATCGAGCCTCTGAGACTCGGAAAACCTCGGTTCAGGCGAATTGCTCTTGCTTTACTTCGACGAAAAACAGCAGTTATAGGGATTTTAATAAAGAGACAATCACGACACGTTCGATACCGCTGCCGTAGTTGCTCAACTGCAATTTTTCGTCAATTTTTTCCGAATTTCCTGGCTCTCTTAAATTCACCTTGTAGGCGGAATTGGAAAATGTTATAATCCCTCATGTACAAGCTCCTGGATTTTAAAAATCGCTCCTACAGGCAATCAACTCCATAACAGCGTGAATATGTTTTCCTTGTCTAAAAACCACAGACTGGAAATTTAAGAAAGGGTCATAAAAAGTTTTAATGTTTTAGCCCCCACGCTTGATGAGAAAATACTTGGTTCACTTCCGTACCAAGCAAAACATTGTGAACAATTTTTGAAAAAAATTTTCTGGTTCCCTGCTTTTATTTGGAGTACCCCGATGGGGCAAAAAATATTACGCTTAGAACATTGTTGTAGAGAGTGTACTTGTAAAAACAGTGGACTGACGGAAAACGTTGCAGATAAAGTCAGGTAAACTGTGTCAAGATATTCTCTGTTCATTGACAGAAAATTCAGGGGAACAGAAAAAGCTTGTTGTGCAGAGGATTTTGTTCTAGAGAGTTCGCCTGCTGAAGCATGCCTTTCATGGAAGGAAGAATGTTCAGGAATGGATAAAAAAAAACAGTCCTTCAAAAGTTCCTTAAAGCAGATAATGAATTTATGGTGCACAGTCAAGGGGTATCCAGCCAAACATGGTATCATGCGAAGGATTTTAATTATTTTTTAAATTTATCATAAGAGCAAGTCACATGTTGAAGGTTCAAAAATAGTCTTTTACTTTGTGCTCATGCTCTATTTGTGAACTGAAACGGTGAACTTCAAGTCACCAATACTTGCTTCCTTCACTTTAATAAAAAAACATAGTGGGGTCTTGGTTTACAAATGCTCTGGCTTTGCAACTTTCCAGCCAACAAACTTTGGTTTTTGGCCTGAGAAGCTAACAAGCCATAACTCAGCTTACAAATGTTCTAATAAAATTTTGTTTTATTCCTAAGGCCTTGGTCTGCATGTGAACATCTTTGTGGCATAGCATTGAAAATTCAACAGAAAAATCTTATGGACAAATTCAGATTAAAGTGTCATGAAACAAGAAGAATTGTTATTCATGAAAATGCACAGGAAGAGGTAAATGAAAATTATGATGTCACACACGCAAAACAAGAAGTGTTACAGAAGTAAAACAAATTTCTCCCAAATTTCTGGCAAATGCTCAGAAAAAAACAACCGTCAAGGACTTGTTCTACTGCTAAAAGTTTATCTCATATTGTCTCAAACATTATTGGATTTTAGGCATGAGAAAAATATATCAGGAAACATTTTCTCAAATCTCATGGTTACTTGCAAGGTTCTGGAACCGATTGAAATTATTTTTATACTTCAAGGGAAAATGTGATTTGGCTGACAAGCTAATCAGCTAACAAAATTTGGTCAGGAACCAATTAAGTTTGTTAGCTGCGATCCCACTACATCTATAAATGCTTTGTTCATTCAAAGTCTTTTGTTGAGTTTTCTTGTCCTGAGAGTTTTCGCGTTGACGAAGCTAAAGTGTCGAAGCGCCCTCACTTTTAATTTGAAAAGTATGTTAAGCCTCGAAGAATTTAGTTTAAGAAAGTAAAGTTCGGTCGGTGCGTATTAAAGAGCAGTTATTCGAAACTGTTTTGGGCTCCTTTGCTTTCCCGATAAGGTAGCTGTGGCTTTTTATGTTTGATTGTAAGATGTTTTTTGTCGTGAATCTTGTTGTTGATTAGGCCGTGTTTACCGTGCTGACGCAGTAGGTATTTCTCGAAAAAAAACATGGCAACATCACCTTACACTCGGTTCATCATAAACTCGAAAAAAAAATCATCCACGCCGTACAAATAATTTCTTGATCGCTTGACCTAAATGAACCGTGGAACACGTATCACATTCTTGTCCTCTCCAAACATTTTTTACCTAACCCCCACATTTTTTCGGACACAATTTGGACCATCCACAGGGCCCACATTCGATGCTGAAAAGCTCTCGTCGTTCCCTCGTTTTACACAAATAAAAAACCCGACAAATTTCCCCCATTGTCCAAACCAACGCGATGCTGATGAGTGAGGTCACTTCCAATCCATTCTCAATTTTTAAGATCAAAGGACTCGAAAGGGGTTTATAGACTTGGAACGAAAGGAATATCGTCAATCCTTCAGGAGAACATACAACAACGTTTCTCAACGTTTCAGGGAGCAATTTCATGCACCGAAAAAACTTCTTCGGGAAGCACGATATGAAATAATCACACCGAGTTAAACTACAAAATTATAATATAGATCGATTGAGACTCATGTTGCAAACACAGTTCAGCTTAAATATTGATTTGTGTAGACCGCGTTCCGATGAAGTCTTTCAAACTAATCGCGCTCAAAACCCTAAAAGAAAAGTTAATCAAATTAGTACTGATGAGGAAAATTGCTATCGCTTAATAGCAGTCGAATATCTTTTACCGCGCGTCTTAAATTAAGCGTTTAGCCAGTGCGCGCGTGACGTCATTTTAGAGAAGTGTTGCTACCTCGTTACAACGAAAAATCGAGTACAGTTCAACGAATTCGTTTTTTAAGTCACACACCAATAACTGCAATTTTTTGAGTTAGCTTATAACGAATTTTTGCATGATAAC
This sequence comes from Notodromas monacha, assembly GCA_905338405.1. Taxonomy (NCBI): domain Eukaryota; kingdom Metazoa; phylum Arthropoda; class Ostracoda; order Podocopida; family Cyprididae; genus Notodromas; species Notodromas monacha. The sequence goes on along the minus strand of CAJPEX010001460.1, from coordinate 38,107 downwards.
GAAGCCATTTATTGGTCGAAATGGCGACGAATCTCGTTATAACGAATAAAAGACTAAAACGAATCCGTTTTTTGGGTCTCTAACCAAAAATTGGATTTTTTCTAGTTCACATTTAACGCATTTTTATCGGTAACGAAGCTATTTTACTGGTCGAAATGGCTTCGTTGTAACGAGATTTTACTGCTTTTCAAATTACTCTGCCTGGGCGTCTGTCAGTCAGAAAATCCCAGGAATAATAGGAAAAAAGTACCAGTAAATCAGCCAAATTCAGTGAAAATGGTTCACCTTTCATTTGTCCGGGAAAATGTCGATGCCTTGAGGGCTCTTTGAAAAAAAAACCGCTAATCTAGGTCATGGACGTCAACGGGTTGGACGTGACCCTCACTCATGCTGGGGACGATGCCAAAAAAAAAAAAAAAAACTGTCGTTTTTTCCCGTTATCACAGAGTGCGAAATAATCTGAGAAAGATGCCTTTCTTGATCCTGTCGTCATCGAGTGAGTCCTAGAATACACATTGCAGCCAGCGATTCTGCCCGAGTGTCATCACAACGAGACGCGAACGCGGAAGCAGGAAGAACTTCCGACGTCTTCGTTTTTTTTCCCTCATAAATCATCAATGATTTTTGTGTGACTCGAATTACGTCAGGAAAGTTTCAGTTCCGTATCGAGATGTCGTTTCCTGTGCCCGAACCCAGCGGATACGTCTTGAAGAAGTCCAAGTCCAGCAGTGTTCGGGTGGTTCTTCGCACCAGCTCGTCCTTGAACTTCCAGATGTTGGTGTCCGTCACCTGTGATGGGGGAAATTATAGCCACTCATTAGCATGTGGGAAAGAAAACCGCTCTTGGAATGGAGCTGGAAATGACCTGAAACACGTCAAGGTATCCCAAGAAAAAAAGGCAAAAATTCGGCTTGCGGCAGCTAAGAACAAGTGAGTCAATTACGTCACAATCTCATGGATAAAATTCAATTACACCCCGACATGCGGACGCCCCGACGTACAGACGATTCGACTTAGGGATACACGATAACTCAAAATATCTGCCCCTAAATCCTGAAAATTTCTAGAGAAACGGACACTTGATCGAACATTTTTCGAAAGAAGGGGACATTTTAGTTTCCGAAACTTTGATACGTCTTGAAAAAATCCGGCTTTCCTATTTACAGAAATTCAAAGGAAATTTGATTATAAATTCACTATAGTTCATAATTTGTGGCACACAGGGCTGACCGTGTGCTTTATTCAGTTCTTTCTACCATCAGAGCACTTGATAGGAGGATTTGTGCTTGTTCTTGGCTTTTCGAGATCTCTTTTATGCCACAAAAATCAGATTACGGGCGTTTTTCTTCTGCACTGTTTCTTTCTGTACTTTGAAGTTTAGAAAAATTATTTTATTCTAATGTTTGAGCGGCTTTTCCCCAAATTTTCATCAACTGTAGAACCAATTAAATATGCAGTATTCTGACATGAGGACCAGGACCAAGGACAAAGCATGTCCGCATCTCGGGGTCCCACTCGTTAATTATTTCTAAATACTGGAAAGTTATTGTGTATTGATGCATCAATATATACCATGCACAATGAGCAATTTAATTTTTTAAAGCCAATCCTGGGCCCTTCATTGTTCTTGGGAAATTGCTTTTACAGTACTTTCTGCAAAAACCACAGTTATGTTTTTATAAGAGCACAATAATAAAATTCGAAACAATTTGTAAATGAAGGTGTTCCATTTGAAAAATAGATTAAAATACTTTACTATAATTTACATAACAAGCGAAGTAAAATAATGTAGGTTTGGTAATCGCAGATTTGGAAAACAAGCGATACAGAGCTTCTGATATCCTAATTAAGTACACAACATACTAAAGTCCATATTCATGGAGTTTGTTCTACATTACCAGCAGAATTTCTTACAAAAATGTATACTGCATCAAAAACTATATGCAGTACCGTACATTCGGTGTCAATAAGACAAAGAAAATCGCGAAACTATAACTAAGCTAAAAATCGTCAAATTTGTCTTCAATAATCGAAATGATGATTAGAATATCGTAGACGTTTACATGAATCAATATCTGAATATTCATTAACCAGCAAAAGGGCACCTCAAGGATCAACGTTGATTATTTCTAATGGGTCGATCTCAGGGTGAAAATTAAAAACCTGAATTCGACGATTTTCAGTACCTTTGAAATATGCACTGATAATTTTTGCTCAAGGGTCACCATAACTTCAACACCAGCTTAAAACTCTTTCAAATTTGAAAATCAAACTTGAACCCGACGTATGTTCTTCTCGCACGAACCTTATTATAAAAGTCGAGAGGATCTTGATCACAAGTTTTAGCCAAAACTAAAAATACCCTCTTTTTCAGAGAGAAGAAAGCTGTAAAAAAAATTTTAATGCTGAAGCCGACGTATTTCCCCCGAGAATCAACGGTTAATTCCTTCGCAGCCCGGAAGAGAAAAAGTTTCACACCTGAATCCGAAGTATTTCTATTCTCGAGAACAGATACTTTCTGCAGAACTTTGAACGGAATCCGTCAAAAGTTCTTTGAAGAGGCAAAACTATTGCACAAATATACACCCTCTTCCGAAATCCGGTGTTCTGGGTTTAGCAATAAGCGCGGAAGTCTGACGAACTGCTGAGTCTTTGATTTACGGGCTTACATTTGCATTCCAATCAATCTTGTGACTGTGACCCACAAACCAGAAGAGCAGGCACTGAATTTGATGAACCATATTCTGATCACACCTATATTTTTTGGGAAAAGGAATTCAATTTCTTCAATGCAAGAAGATTGCAAAACGGGAAGTACAGAAAATAATATGAAGGCCTTGAACTACTTCTCGCAGAATTGGGCTTTCTTCTGAATGATTATTTTTGAAGTAAGACAGTTACATATTTCCTGAAACAGTAGGACCTTAGAGTTAAAAATTACATGTCAAATTTCTGTTTGGTCCCTGTCTGAAGTCCCCTATGTTGAAAAATGTTACACAGAACTCCATAACTCAAAGCATTTCCTTTTCAAACCTCTGTAACTTAAATTGTGAGAGGCCTTTATTACTCCAAAGACCCATGAATAAATTTTCATTATCAAATTCAAGATGCAGGAAATGACTCTGCAAAATAAAACCACACAGAATCTGATCTTTTGGCATCAGAAAAACCTCAAGATGGAAAGAAGAAGAACAGGTCTAGCTATTCTTAGCAAACATGAGAGAAAAAAACTCTGGAAAAATAAGCAAAAATTTGGACTGTTTTTGATTATAATTTTGAATACAGTGGGACCCGAAATGCGGACGTAAGTTGCTCGGATCTTGTCCCCATGTTAAAATGTCCGCATGTCGGATCTTGTTTTCTCGCAGAATATGTAATAGGTTCACCTTTTCATAACAATTACAGTACTGTATTACGAATACAATCCTAAAAAATTGAATCAAATGTTTCTCAACTTCAAGAACACGAAAATAAATAATGTACAGTATACAGAAGAAATAAAAATTACATCTTATGGAAACCAAAGGAGCTCAAGATGCGAAGAACAAGAATTAGTCCAGCACACATAATGACAAAAACTCAAAAAAAAGAAGCCCGAAATTGACCTGTTTTTGATTATGAATTGGAGTAATTTTACAATGAAATTTACTTTCAGCTTTTTTTTTTCATGAACAGCTCAATTTGTTTGAGAGATATACAAATTAAAAAAAAATTCATTTTTCTAGAAATCTTGAAAAAGTGTTCGTATCTTGAGTCACTGTCCAAATATCAGGGGCAGATTTAATTCAGTTACAAGTGTCACTAAGTTGAATTGTCTATTTGTCGGGGCATTCGCACATTCCGGCCCATTGAAATTATATATTGAAAGTTATTGAAAAATGTTGTGAATATAAGTACTATACCATAGCTCAATTTGTTCAAGAAATACTGTATCAACATTTACAAGAATAAGATTTTTCGATTTTTATAAAAATTTTGGAAAAGTGTCCGTATTTTGCGACATTGTCTGGATGGGGTTCGGGGCTAATTTTATAAGTGTCCTTAAGTTAAATCGTTTTTGGTGCAATTAAATAATACAGCTCAATTCATTCAAGAAATATCAAAATAAAGTAAAGATAATTTTTTATTTTCAGGGAAATTTCGGAAAAGTGTCCGTATTTTGAGACATTGTCTGGATGGGGGTTGGGGCAGAATTTTCGAGTGTCCCGAAGTCGAATTGTTCTCATGAGAGTCGGGGTCTCACGGCACTGTTTTGTGTTGGATCATTTCCTGACCTCTGCCTCTTTTTTTTTTCTTTTTGAAAAATAGGCAGGTTGAAACAGAAAGTCGGAGGAAGGGCAAAAAGAAGAAGAAAGAAACGCTCTTTACCGTGTGATTCTTCAGGTCCTCGCAGGTCTTCTTGAGCTGCTTGACGCAGTCGGCGCGATAATGCTGCAATTGCGCCAAATGCGTCGGGATGGAATACGACGTACAGGCCTTTTCCAGACACGCCAGGGGAAAGTGGTTGTGCAGCGTCAACACGCGCTCGGGATTATGGAAACACTTGACAAACTGGCCAGCCTTGGTGAAGTTGTACGTCCGCTGCACGTGCTGCAACATGTGCATGTACTTGGGCATGTCCCGGTACCAGCCGTGCTCGTGCAACAAGTCGTCGAGAAAGTACACGTTGCGCACGTTGTACGAGGCCCGCGACTCGTTCTTCGCCGCGAGGGACTCGGGGATCACGTGTTTGTCCATCAGGTCCTTCCAGGACATCTCGTTGACGGGCATGATGACTTCGTCAGTGTCCAGGAGGGCCAGGTACTTGTAGCGGTACATGTTCTTGTACAGGCAGTCGTTGTAGGGGATGATCTCGTTCTGGCGCTTGTGGCTCACTTTGGTCTTCAAGTACATGTGCATGAAGCCCGGGATGTTGGGCTGGCCGCCGGGCAGCGTCAAAGGCGTCAGGTCGACCAAGCCTTTTTGTTCGTAGTACCTTTTTTGGGGGGGAGAAGGAGGAGGAGGAATAAAATGAGAAGCGAAATCGAATCAAACCATCATCATACAGTATTTTAGTAAATTCATCGGGAGGAATTACAGTGGGAGGAGGAGCCCTGAGATGCGGACGCACTTGGTGCTCGGAACTTGACCCTCTCACTTTCTTTATTAAGGAACTTCTAATCTTCAACACCTTATGTCGGAATATCCGTACGTCGGAACACGTTTTCCCATAGACTTCTACAGGAGAATATTTAATTGGTTCTCCTGTTCCATCAACAATTAGAAATTAAGTCCCCAAATAATTTAATAGAGTTTTTTCTCAATTTGAAGACACAGAAAATAACTGTGCAGTTATATTCTTGGAATCAGAAGGAGTTCTAAGGAGCAAAAAGCAAAAACAAGTCGAGCTATACTCCGCACACATAATCGAAAAAACTCTAAAAACGAAGCCCAAAAATTATAAATTAGAGTATTTTATAGTGAGATTTTATTTTAAAATTTTTTTGAATATAAATACTGTAGCTCATTTTGTTAAGAGGTTTCAAAATGTAAAAAAAAAACAATTTTTTCAACATTTTCTAGAACCGTTTGAAAATTGTCCGTATCTCAAGACAATTTCCACACTTCGCGGCAGATTCTTTCTTTAAGTTCCAAGTGCCCTCAAGTCTAATCGTCCGTACGTCGGGGTCCCACTGTATATTATAGTAGCGCATATTGAACAGCATTTACCCCAAGTTTGAAAAAACCCATTTATCTTGAATTTCGATCAAGTCCGTGTCCAAATTCCATTGGAAACATGTGTAACTTGCACCTCCTCAACCTTGAAATATCTCAACAGTGAGCCTCTTTAATTCGAAATTTCCGAAGACAATGAACGACAGGAAATTCTAAATATGATGATTTTGGAAAGGAAAGGAGCAACAGTAATTGGATACACTATTGTTGGACATACCTTCACTTGAATGAGTTCAAAAAATCACTGATCAGCGAAGTATTTTCAATTCATTAGTCAGAAGGAATGGTCCATAAAGGTCGGTGCTCAAGAACTACTGACACAACGAAAGCCAATTGTATTTTCCCAAAAAAAAATTTCCTGATCACATTTTTGACATGGAAGAAAAAAATTTCCCCTCACAACTCGATGAAAAAAGGATATATCACATTTTTATTTCCCCAATTCTAGTACTATACTGTACTGTACTGAAGGTTGTGCAACTTATGCAAGGGCGAATATTTCGGAGGAAATATAAAAAAAAAGATAGAAATTGGCAGATGTGCTATTGAACCGCAGCGACGTTTCGTCATGAGACTGGCAATTTTTTAAATTGTACAAAAAATCTGTAAACGCCATCGGCAATCATGAAGGTTTAGAATTGTAAACGTCAAACCAAATCTTCCCATGATTCCCCAGCGTGTTTTTGTGTTTATAAGAAGCTTGGTTGGGGTGATTATAATAAATTATATAATCGATGGAATCATTTTTTTTTCGTGTCACGTTTTCAGCTTTCGGACAATTCTTTATGAAGATACCGAAGGCCGATCTGGTTGCGTTCATATCCCGTGAGCGTTTCGTCCAAGATTTGAAAAGCACGAAACATCACGAAAACAGGTTGACTCTCTTTACAAAAAATCTTGAATCCAACGATGTTCTGTGCATAAATAATTATATTTTCGTCTCATGGGGGGTTTTCCCCATATTATAGCGGTTCTCGGACTCTCTGCATTAATGTCCTCTGTACATAAGTTTTTTTTGGTCTCATGGGTTCTCTCCCGATATTATAGGGGTTCTGGGACTCTCTCTACGACGATTTTCTCTATATAACGCAAATTTTTTGTGGTCCAATGAGGTTCAATTCCCGTATTACAGGTGAACTCTCTCTGCAACGAAATTCAAAGGACCAGAAAAATCCGTCGTAGAGAACAACTACTGTAACATGGGAATAAAATCATCCGAGACAACAACAACAAAATTCCTCGTACAGAGAAAATCGTTGTAGAGCGAGTCAAATATATACGATATATATTAGAAGAAAAAAAAATACATTAATATAAATATATATTAGACGAGGAAGAAAAAGTCAGAGAACCCCTAAAGGCAGGTGGACTCGCTCTACAACGATTTTCTCTGTACAACGAATGGTCCCCTTTGGAAAATATTTGTAGACAAGATCTTTGAACAGAGACAGTCCACTTGCCTACAGGGCTTCTCGGACTTTAACTACGACGATTTTCTCTGCAAAAATAATTCATTTTGTTCATCCTACGAGGTTCACTACAAAAAAATTATCGCTGCGACGAATTTTTTCTGGTTTTTTTTTTTAATTTCGTTGACGAGATGAGAGACCATCTGCATTCGGAGCGAAATTATTTCATGATACTGTACCTTTCATAAGAAATTGACACGGAAAACTCTGGATTGCCCAAAAAACTAAAAAAAATGTTCCGTGAAGCAAAAAGGAAGATATTTCAGCTCAAGCCAAAAATGAATCCGGAACTTTCCGGAGAAACATAAGATAAATTGAAACTCGGCAGACGCGGGGAAATGAAGTTGAAGGACTTCGTCGATTTAAAAAAAAAGGAAGACAGAAATAGTGTAATTGGAATAAATATTTTTTTCAAAGAACAAGATGATGATGAGTGGTCGGAAACAGTGATTTTTTACCTGAGTACTTTGGAGATGTTGGGATGCACGGCGAGCTCGTACATGAAAATCTTATCGGCGCCCAGGATGTTGAGCAACTCGATCCACTCGACGAACCGCACCGACAAGTCGTCGTGCAAAAAGTCCAGCCCTTTGACACACACCGCGAATCCCTTCTTCTCGGGCTCCGGCACTTTGTTGTAAATCACCTTCAGCATATTCGTCGCCGTTTCGCAGGGTTTCTCCACCAACGACACGGCTTCCGGCACTTTGTCCACCAACGGGGAATTGTTGGGTATCTTGCACGCAATCAGGTACGGCTGCAAGAGCCCCTGGCGACAATTGCCCCACTTGCATACCCACATGTGCTTGTACTCAATCACGGGCACCACCAGGGGCTTCTTCGTGCCCGGGAACCAGAGTTGGCAGTAGGTTTTCACGGTGGGTTTCACTTTGTCGATCATGCCGACGACGCGGACGACGGGCTTGAGCTTCACCAGGGGTCGGTCGTCGTAGAAGGCCGAGTAGAGGTAGAAGGTGCCGTTGTTGGTCTTGAGGGTTTGCCAGTACATGTTGTTGAACACGAGGTCGTACATGGCGGGCAAGACCCCGCAGGTCTTGTTCAGGCCGTACTGGCTCGTCTTGCCCTTGGTCATGAGCCAAAAGTCGACGGGGAGGTGCGGGTACTTGGCGATCATCTCGTCGGCGAGGTCTTTGTCACTCGACGCCTTCCCGATGGCCGGTTCGAGGTCAACGAGGGACTTGCCGCCCAAAATCTGCCAAGACAAAAATACAGTACATAAAAATAAAATCCATGCGAGAATTAGCAAGAGGTGTTCAGTGGGTGCTGGTACGTTGTCTGCGTCACGTTCTCCGAGCGAATAATGAATTATGCGACGTCATTTCGTGTGCTATGCTTACACATTTTGATGACAAAAAACTCCCAGGGTCCTGATGAAAAATCCGTTATAAACCGAAAAAATCGATATATCAGGTGAACCTCGATAACTCGAACCTCCCTAAGTCGAATACCCCCTAAGTCGAATTTTTTTAAGGTCCCATTTGAATCCCTTTAGAACCAATGGATTAAAAACCTCCCCAAGTCGAAAGCTTTTCCCCTCAAACCTCCATAAGTCGAATTTTCTGTGGCCTGTTGACCATTATTTTCTTGAAAAAAAGGAAGAAAAAAACCAAAAACCCCATAAATTTATGAGTTTTAAAGGAAGTGAAAGACTTAATTTGGCTAATGAACCCATGCCTTCAAGTTCAGCAGCCTTTCAACTCATTTGAGAGGCCATTTTAGCCCCAGAATATTACCATTTACATTTTTTTCTAAGTTTCCCAGAAAACAGGGCTTTGTATTGGAGTTCCAACATATAAAAGTCAAAACCTCCCTAAGTCGAACTTTTTTGCAGGTCCCTTGAAATTCGACTTAGAGAGGTTGGACTCAATAAAACGAAAAATTAGTTATATAGTACTGTACAACGAAAAATTCGTTATGAAACAAAAAATTCGTTGAATTGAGATACATGGTTTCAACACACTTTAGACTGAAATTTAATTACAACAAGCCGTCAGTGAAACGATAGAAAATTCGTTGCATCGAGATTCCTGGGTTCAACCCATTTTAAACTGAAATTTTGCGGGAAATGGGAAATAAATACTGTACTGCAAAGTACTTCTACCACAGATAATCTGAAACCTGTCATGAATATCAAATCTCTCCGATGAAGTGAAGAGGTTTAAAAAAAAATACAGTCCAGAATTCCGTTCCTTTTATTGTATCTACCTTTCTCAAAAAGCGCCACTTGTCTTGAAACATAAAATGGAACAAAAATGATGTGGGACAAAAACTTTCTTCGGATTCAAATATTTCTTTCATACATACCTAACATATGTGAAAAAAGATGACCGTTCTTTGAAATCGAAGAAACGTCTTTCGAACATATTGTTTGTTTGAAAGAAAGGCATACATTCTCGAATGGAACTAAAGAATTTCCAAGAAATATGCCATGTTGTTTACTTTCCTATAGAAACTGGAGGGTCAGACCTGGGATAGTTTCACAAATAAAATTTATCACATATAATAAAGTATTTGAATTTCTGCGTTTTGCATGTACAATACTGTATTCACATGAACTGTCTAAAAATTCTCCAAATAGGCAAACGCGGTGGGTAAACTTGAATATTCACCACAGTGAATTTATGCAACTAAAACACTATTTCTTACCATCGCAACCGTAACTAGAAAAATGTCAATATAACCCAGTAATAATTCCGCCAAGCCTATTCATTCAAAAATAATAATGAAAAAAATTAAGAGGTACTATACGCTACTGATGAAGCCCGGGATTTCACACAGATTCATTCGTCCCACAAAATTAACGAGTACTGTGATGAAATACCCGCAGAAAATAATGATGGAGTTCGCGGATTTAACCTTGTCGGATTTAGAATTAAGAGCCTGAAACAGTGACGTAAAATTTTAAAATCCTCTGCCTTGGCCAATGTTATTAAACCAGTGGCTTTGGAAAACTCTAGCAGAGGCTAATTTCAGCTAATTTTCTCCGGTACATGAACAGCTGAGGCCGTTTAACGAATATGTTAGGAATATATTAATATCCACAAGAAGCCCAATTTATGATTTTCTTCGGGGAATTACTCCTTCAACGATTTTCATTCATTTCACAAGGTTGTCAGCGATTATGAGACGACCGCGTCCAAAAGCTCAGGATATTCAGAAAATCGTATCGTGCACAAAAAGCCAAAATAAGACTTGAAAAGTTGAAAAACCACTGCACTAAATTTGGAAGATTTGAAAAGTTCTCAGGAAAATGTTCACGAAACGAATACAGTACTGTATCATTTTTGAAATTGAACTTCTCGATTTACTTTTCGACCTTTTCAAACTTTAAATAAAAAGAGCCACTTTTAATTCCGTGCGTGTCACAAAGACTCAAAGAGGACAGGTGGAATTTGGAATTCAGAAGCTATGTTACGTTGAGAGAAATGCTAAATTTCCAAAAACTAGGAAAAATGTGTAGAAATTTCAATCGCCATTGTTTCAAGTTATATTTCTGATTTTTTTTTATCGGAAGAAGTAAGAAAAATGCCAACGACCTGTCTTCAAAAATCAAGGCAAAATCAAATGAATATTCAATTCTGACTTATGGGAAACCTTTTAAGTATTTTCCGCCGTCTTCTGTTTGAAGTGCATTTAAAACCATTAACCACGCATAGCCGGGACAAACCTAGTCGATAACCCTTCAGAATCTTGTCAGAGATCACGTGGCACTTTGTCTCGGGTAAATTTCATTCAAATCCTTATGTCAAGGAACCTAATGCTTTTAAAGTGAAAAAAGCAACATCATTCCAAAGAAAATTGGATGAGATGGAATTATGGGTATTTTTCAGTCACTGTAAATCATTTCAGTACTGTATTACTGCAGCTTAGCTTAAAAATTGGCTCACATTTTCAGGTCGTTTTTATGCTGAAATTTTTACTATTTTACGCTTCTTTATTGATAATTTTGAAGGTGCTCGAATACTGCTCTAAATAGTCTAAAATACAGCATCAGGGAAGAAAGTTTCGGAACTCTCGACTTTTACTAAACGAGTTCCCTGTCAAATAAACTGAGAAAAAACGAGCTTTTGTCCTTCGAAACCAATGTTCAAGAGCATGAAGCTGATGCCACGTTCATATTAGGTGAAAGCATAGCAAAATACCTAAAACTCAAATTATTGTAAAGTATTAAAAAGAACCTTCAATTAATCCTGCAATAATAGGATTCATAGCCTCTTCATTAATTCTAAATTCAAAACTTACGGCGATTGCATATTCACGGTACTAATTCCCTCTTTACACGCTGGATGATAATTAAAAGTCATCGTCGGATTTTACTTCGAGTACTCATCAGCACGAAATACTTTACGGCACTACAATTTTCGCAAAAAAGAAAGATAAAACGTACATTGCGGCCACGGCTTGACGGTTAAACCATGAATTCCTCCTGGGATACTGTACTTCGAGGAAGCACTCGACTTTTCTATCAAAGTTTCATATTTCATATGAAAGCCCGGAAGAATCTCGAGGTTTTTGGGAATATCCTTACCAGCAGTGAAAATCTTGCTGCCTGAATTTTCGAAGAACTCTTTACACCAGAAGCTTGGAGGTCATTGGCTTCAAAGGATCTTTCTAGCATTTCCAACCTCACAAATCGAAGTTCGTCGCAGGAAAAAAATAGCCGTTCAAAACACCAGGAAATGCGAAACTTGAGATTTGTCGAGCATCGGATTTCAGATACCGAATTCTTCAGTTTTCAACAACATACAGACTTCAATAAACATCAGGGAATGAGGTGCGATCAAAAAGTTCGTTGGATATTGCTGATGAGAAAATATGAAATTTAGTCTTGAAAACGCGAAGGTTTCTTTCATGTGGATTGCAAATTTCAGGATGTAAGAAGAAATTGAATGGTTGAGACGTTGTGTGCGTGTGCATCACTGTCGGAGGTTTTTTGTTTTGTTTTCAAAACTATCAAGTCTGGAAGTACCTGTACCAAAAAAAAGAAAAAAAAAGAAATTAAATACCGCACGTGGACCGCTCTTTTTCAAACAACGACAACCATTGAAAAGTTGTGGTAAACGCCACGGGGAATGTTCGAGAATTATTTTAGAGAAATCTGAACCTAGAGTACCAGTTATAATGCATGCACACTTATTCAAGAAAACGGGACAGCAGTAAGAAAAAAATGTTCTCAGGTGCAAGTGGAGCAGAGATAACAATTCCCAACTCGACTGACTTCTAGAAATTTTCGAATCTGGCAATAATTCTCAACTGGGCGAATTCCCGATAGAAAAATCGAAAGAACATCCTTGAAACCACTATAAAAACGTCTACAACATATATTTTTGTAATATTTGCAACATAAAGCGTAGCTCAATCAACTTCAAAAATGAACGGTGAAAACAGGTATTGTAGTGCAATAATGAATCCCGTGATTATTACAAAAATACTCCAGCTTACGAAAGTTGAAATTGCTTGGATTTCAACACGTTTCATTTATACCCAGAGCTCTGCAGGAAAGATTCCGAAATTGCACTCAGTAAGAACAACGAACACTTTTTTACTTACCATTGAATATTTCCTGAGTTCACAAAAAATTGCGAATCTTTCACAAGCACATGTAAGATAAACATTTCAGAAGTCCTCCGTCTACATTAAAAACTTGAAAGATATCTCCCTGATATACTTCTTTCAAAGGAAATGTAAATCTCAAGATTTTGTAGAAAAAAAAAACTCCACGGTTCAAATTTCGAGCAAAAAAGTGAAACACATAAAAAATAATGGAAGTACTGTTACTTCAACTGATTTCACCTTTTGGCTGCTTTGGAAAGAAAAGTATCCCAAAAAGTGCTTCAACACACTCAAGATATTCAAGTTTGGCAGAGAGGTCAATACTTTTCAAATTTCAGTTAAGTAAATAATTATGGAGGAGCAGTTCCATCATTTTTACAAATAATTTTAGTTCTCTCTTTCATTTATAAATCGCAAAACATCCAAATACACTCATTTTCATGCAAAAAGGGTTTCTTTTTCGTCGAAGATTCTTGGAAGAGATGTTTAAGAGGAACACTTGCAGATTTTACTGCGGAATATTTGTTTCCGACATTCAGCCTTACAAGTAATGCAAAAGTTGATTTCACCAGCCAAAAATCTTTTGTAAGCAATCTTTTTCAATCGCGAAGTCAAGAACAGCATGAAAAATAAAATCTAATGAAATTTTTCAATAGAAAAAAAAAATATGTCAGGGGAAGATTGATCAGTCAAGTACTGAGACCTTTGAAACGATTTAAGTTCTTTTTCACGCATGAGGAAGCAATTTAATCATTTTTCAGTTTAAAACTTCCGGTACTTGCTTTCCTTTTCAATAATCTACAGTGCTGCGTTTGTCCGAATGTTGCAGGGTAACGTTGAATTTTTTTTTTATTCCTGCAAAATGTATCTATAGACATTGTTAGTCGAGTTTCTGAAGTACAGTACTGTACTGTACTTCCTTACACGAATTTCATGAACTTCATGAAAAAACGGTTGTCCAAGTAGACGATGACAAGGACCACAGAGAGGCTGCAAATATTCGTAAAAGTAAAGGGGAACGAACTTCTACCGCGTGAGTGATTTCGGAGTTGATTCAATTTGTTTGGTAAGTTTTGATTTTGGAAACGCCCATTTCATCCGAAAAGTATCAAGTGGTTTAGAGTTTTAGACAACAACAAAATTATGCCGTGCACTACGAATTCAACCAGGTAAGAGCTAGAATATCAAGAAATATGTGATCGAGGTTCCGTCATTTATGTTATTTCGACTTGATTTCAGAGATACTCAAAATTTTTGAAAACTTATTCATTTTGTGTACCTCGAAATTCTTTGTAAACGCACCTAGATGAAGACTACAAAGATCACACAAATGCTACAAATGCGATGGGATGATAAGGCTTGAAGATTCTACGGCGTGGGTTCTTGGTTCATAACACTTTGAAAACATTCATTTCATCCAACGCAGAATGAATATAATGCGATCCGTTCTTAATTACATTTCAGAGTTCACTCAAGGGAATTTATCTCGAACATTTCTTAGAACCTATAAAAAAAAATTCTGTATTAATGCCTTACAAGTAATGCAAAAGTTGATTTCACCAGCCAAAAATCTTTTGTAAGCAATCTTTTTCAATCGCGAAGTCAAGAACAGCATGAAAAATAAAATCTAATGAAATTTTTCAATAGAAAAAAAAATATGTCAGGGGAAGATTGATCAGTCAAGTACTGAGACCTTTGAAACGATTTAAGTTCTTTTTCACACATGAGGAAGCAATTTAATCATTTTTCAGTTTAAAACTTCCGGTACTTGCTTTCCTTTTCAATAATCTACAGTGCTGCGTTTGTCCGAATGTTGCAGGGTAACGTTGAATTTTTTTTTTTATTCCTGCAAAATGTATCTATAGACATTGTTAGTCGAGTTTCTGGAGTACAGTACTGTACATTTTGGAAAAGGCATAAACAAATGAGAAATTATAAACGCACCGCTCAGCCACGAGGTTTTTCAAAACTTTCGAAGAATTAGGTTTCCAAAATCGATTTCAGTACTGTACATTTGAAATCGATTTTGGAAACCTAATTCTTCGAAAGTTTTGAAAAAACGTCGTGGCGGAGCGGTGCGTTTATAATTTCTCATTTGTTTATGCCTTTTCCTAAACGTACAGTACTTCCTTACACGAATTTAATGAAAAAACGGTTGTCCAAGTAGACGATGACAAGGACCACAGAGAGGCTGCAAATATTCGTAGAAGTAAAGGGGAACAAAATTCTACCGTGTGAGTGATTTCCGAGTTGATTCAATTTGTTTGGGAAGTTTAGATTTTGGAAATGCTCATTTCATACGAGAAGTATCAAGTGGTTTAGACTAGAGTTTTAGACAACAACAAAATTATGCCGTGCACTACGAATTCAACCATGTAAGAGCTAGAATATCAAGAAATATGTGATCGAAGTTCCGTCATTTGTGTTACCGTATTTCGACTTGAGTTCTGGGACTCTCAAAATTTTTGAGGACTTATTCATTTTGTGTACCTCGAAATTCTTTGTAAACGCACCTAGATGAAGACTACAAAGATCACACAAATGCTACAAATGCGATGGGATGATAAGGCTTGAAGATTTTACGGCGTGAGACATTTTCAAGCAGGTTCTTATTCAAGTAGGTTCTCAGTTCAAAATTTTCTGACTTTTAAAACATTCATTTCATCCAACGCAGAATGAATATAATGCGATCCGTTCTTAATTACATTTCAGAGTTCACTCAAGGGAATTTATCTCGAACATTTCTTAGAACCTATAAAAAAAAATTCTGTATTAAAATCCTCCGGCGATACTCGAGAATATTGCACACTGATTCTCAGGATTTCAGTATCGACACAGAATTATAAATGCGGCTTTTTATGTCTAACGGGAAATCTCAAGCTGAGCGTTCTGTTTGTTTCTCTTTTTCACGATTCTTTTCCATAATTATATATTTTTTGTTTCCTTGTAAACGCAATTCACGAAGAAAAACAGGGGGAATTGAGCAAGTGGGCATTGACAAAAGGACTATGTGTGATGCATATTTTGACGAGAATTCCATTTTAGATTAAATTTCTGGAAATTTATCTTCAACATTTTCAAGACCCTATAAAATACTGTATTCAAATCCTCCTACATTTTGCACAGCACTGACTGCCTGGCATTTGGAATAGACGGAGGGTTAGAAATTCTTCTTTTTTTATAATGGGGAATCTCAAACTGAGCGTTTTGTTTTTTTTTCTTCTATTTTCACATTTAATTTCCATTATAATTTTTTTATTGCTTTTAACGCAATTCACACTGAAAAAAATGGGCGGGTGGGAATTGAGCAAGTGGACATTGACAGAAGAACACCCCCCACTCTTTCACTTACCATGGGAGTAGTGGGAGTCGGGGTGGGTTTCGTCTCCACGACTTTCTGCAGCAACAGGCGCCCGTTGACATTGGACACGGGCAAGACCGGGTCCGACCGGGACCCGTATTCCACGTAGGCGATCCCAGCCAGGCTCGCCCAGGCAACCACGGCGATCAGCAGTTTCCACGGGTTCTTGTTGAACCTCTGCAGCCAGCAGGGGCACAGGAACCGACCCACTTTCCACATAGTCTCTCTCGCGATCAATCAGCCCTCTGCGCAAACAACACGGGAGACGGAACATACAGTATCTCTTTTACTCATCAGTCCCGCATCCACAGCACAACACGGAATTTTCCCCTTGATCACGACTTCCAGCTTCTTCGCAAAAAAGCACACACACACGAACACGAACACACGGGGAAAACGCGACGGAACGAATCGAAAAAACCTGGTGAAAGAATAATGCGATCGCTTCAATCAACAGCTGGTCGACGATTATTTTCTCATCAACATTTAAACAATATATTTTATGAATAATATACTACACCATTTCCGGAGTGCAGTGTGATATTGCGCATTTATCCTCGTGGATGCACCACGATCATGTGGATTGAAGACGAGAAACGTGATGGCTATTTAAACTTTATACCTTTTTATTCCACAACGACGGATCGTGTCAAGTCAAGGGTTCGACCTTCATAGGAAACGGAAATATCTATTCGTGTTCAATTAACCCGTCGAAGGAGGCGATTAAACAGAATCAATGCTCACGCGTTCCACTCATTTCCAAGACAACTTAAAACTCATCGAAATAAATTCATCTTTCAGAAAATATCCCTGAGTTTCTCAAAAACCTTCGCAATATTTTACATCGTCCCTTGGCTTCCAGCAAATACGGCATTAATCCTCTTTTTTCAACAGCTGTTGAACGTCACCTTCATTTAGATGTTGAAGCTTCTAGCTAAATGAATATTCTGAGGAAAATTATGCTGAAAACTAAACCTTGTCAATAATTTTTTACGTGCTGAATTTATATCGTCATTAAGGATAATTTTATTTTTGCGAAAAATCTCGAAATTATTGGTTACGACGAAATCCTTTCTCAAGTCTATGTCCAATAGCAATAATGCAATTTGAATTGCCTTCAAACAAATTTATCGTCATAAAGAAGCTGTTATCCGGGTCCCAACAGCATTGTTTTGATGAGATTTTACTTCAATTACAAGGGACGAATTTTAAATTGCAACTCTAGTTCGGAGAGCTTCTTATTCACCACTTGAATTTTACAAAATGTCCGACGGACATTATAGGATACACCACAGATGGTTTTAGGATTTGTTATTGTACTGTAATGCGTTAGGAGCGTTAGCTACTGTACTAATTTACAGTAACACTGTATACCGTATCGAAGACAGACACGAATACTTTTTCTTCAACAAATGGATGCAAGTTAAATGGAAACAAAAGGGGGAGAGTTTTAGAGTGAGTATTTTTTTAAGAGTTTAAAAAAAGGAGAGTTTTAAAACCGTATACTTCACAAGATTTTCAGATTGCCCTGACCATCAATCAATTGTGATGAAGAAAAATAAAATTTCCTTTACTGGAAATGGGTACAGCACTTTCATATCCCGGAGAACCAGATATTATCGAGTCATTTAACCCAACCAGAAATACTTCAGAATAACCCAGAATTACGCCTCGATGGTTGCAAGAGAGAGAATAAAAATGAACCCGAACACGAAGCAACAATTGACCACGTCCTTCACTAAATCAACTTTTCATCTACTACGAAACTCCTAGTTTTCAGCCTCGGGTGTAGCATTGCATGGTTTCAAAAGTACAGTAAAGTCGAAAGGAACACTTTTCTCATTAGGAACCATATGCATAATAAATATATACCGTACGTTTCATTTTTTAAACTCGTGATGAGTTGAATCGTTGAAATTATTCACACTACGCACAAAATTCTCGCTGTGAGGAATGTCCGTTCAATACCCTGCACCTCAATAACTACCCGGAATAATCAAGAAAACTTAAGACAGGTTTGAAAATAAATAAATAAAACTTCTTCACATGAACCAATAAAGCAAATCACGGTTGTTTTTCTTCCCTACGCCGTTTTTCGGTTGGGTGCTTTCGTTATCAGTCTCGCAACTTTTCTCCTGACATTGCCTCAAGGCACACCCCAGACTAGACAGCCTCAGCACCTGTCTACACCGATCCGGCAACACCATAAAGATAGATACCACCACGGAACCATCTTAAATTCCCGGAGGAATCGCTGGAGAGTCGGAAGCGACGCGACGAACCGGAACCGAGAAAGCTTTACCACACAGTGAAAACGAATTGTGAGGGAAAAGTACAGTTGAGATTACAGTATTAAAAAAAAAGGCCACAGACACACACGGATGAGTGATAGGTAATAGTGGGTCGGGGGAATAGCTGAGGCGCGACTGGAGTCAAGGCCGACGGGGGAGAGAAAAAGACCCGACGTCATGATGCAGCTGCTGATGGAGAAAGAGAATCCCCTGGAGGCTAAACTTCCTCCACTACTTCTTCTTCTTCTTCTTTGCAGACCAACATTTTTTCTTTCGTTTCTTGTTCATTTCCCGGGAAAAAGAGAACCCGCATTATTATGCTGGAACACTCCCAGAAAACGTGCGAATCAATCCCTTTTTCCTTCCGGGGCGGGTGGAAAATTGAATAAAAAAAGAAAACCGCCTCTCCCATTTCCGAGCCCCGAGATTAAATTATTTCCGGACACGAAGGGTTCTGAAAATCAATTAAAATAATGAAACAAAATGCGCCGTCTTCGCGCTCTTAATAATTATATATATTTTTTATTGATGACACAGAAGCATCCGGGTCTAATCGATTATATGGTATTAACTGACGTCCGTTGTGCCTCGCGGACAAATTTCTGCACACCTAATGATTTCGAGAGGGATAGAAGAAAAAGCTTTCCATGCACGTCTTCAAATTTCACGATGGAATTTGTTTATATTGTAGAACAGGTCCAAAGTCTGACACGTGTCTTGCCGCGTAAAAAGTGAATGCGAACATGAAGCGAGTACTGTACATTAGATTTCAGGATTGCGTCGATCGGATGGGTTAAATTTGAAAATCATAGAAAATGATACGAGCATCAAGGTCGAAAACCATTCTTTGGCTTCATCATTGACTGACCCGAGAAGAATCGATGAAATTCAGGACAAGCCCTCCGTTCATTTTGTGAAGGGCATGACAGAAAACCAGCACTTCGGTACCACCGAATATTTTCGCTTTCCTTTCGCCACCGCGGCAAACGACTCAAAATGTAAAAAAATTTGAAAAGTCTTAATAAAATTTGGACACATCACTAAGCAATAAAAATGTCGCCAGGCTGCTTACTTATAAATCAGTCTAATTTACAGTACATAGAAATAAGAGAACTCGCGAGTAAAAAACCCTCAGCTTCCAAGAAATCAGGCGACAATTTTCCCTCATCCGCACATTTTTGAAAGATTTATTCGTCGATCACATCTAAACATCCCAAGTTTTCAAAATTGCACATTCAAGCGAAAAACGGAAAGAAATTCACTATATCGAAAAGTTTCATGTAAAAATTACAACGAGGCTGGATATATCAGTTATGAATCGGTACTTCGCCGTTTTTTACTCAGCACATCCATTCGGTCTGCGTTTATTCACCAGCAAAAAACTGACAGCTTCAAAAATTTAGGAATTCAGGCGATTTATAATGACTTGCACAGGGTAATGTCCGTATATAACTGATTAAAAATACATTATTTATTTTCTTATAGAAATCTAAATTTTAGTCAGCATATTAAGCAACGGAAGTAAGCATATTTCCTTCAAGACTTTCGGACAAACTCAGTTCGGAAATCAGCTTTTTTTCCCAATTCAGCAATGGATCACTTCAGCACAAACACGTTTAACGTCGCGAATAAGAAAGCAGCATTTGAAAAATAAATTTTATCGATTCTTTATTTCAAATGATCGTACCCCAAATGAGTGCTCTTTGATTTCTCACATTTTTTTTTTCGCTCAGTGTCTTGCAATAGATGAAGTTCACCAAGAATGGACTGAGAAGAGACAAAGGTTAGGAAATGTAAGGACAGGTGAATATAAGAAAGCAGAATTTGCAAAAGAAATTCATCGATTTTTGCATTCATATTGTCGTACTCTGAGTGAAAGCTTTTTGCTTATTCTTGCGCAGCGTCGTCAGAATTCGCAGAAGGAAATTTATCGATCCTTGAATTCAAATTACTGTACTCCGACTGAGTACTCTTCTCTTGCTCTGATTTTATTTATTTTTCTTGGTGCACTTGCAGAAATGAAGTTCATCAAAAATGTACCAAGGATACTGTACTCCGACTGAGTACTCTTCTCTTGCTCTGATTTTATTTATTTTTCTTGGTGCACATGCAGAAATGAAGTTCATCAAAAATGTACCAAGGAGAGACCGAGGTTAGGAAATGTAAGGACAGGTGAATATAAGAAAGCAAATTTTGAGAAATTAAATTTATCGATTTTTGCATTCATATTGTCGTACTCCGAGTAAGTGCTTTTTGCTTTCAAACAATATTTTCTTTTTGCGCAGTGTCATCAGAATTCGCAAAAGGAAATTTATCGATCCTTGAATTCAAATTACTGTACTCCGACTGAGTACTCTTCTCTTGCTCTGATTTTATTTATTTTTCTTGGTGCACTTGCAGAAATGAAGTTCATCAAAAATGTACCAAGGAGAGACCGAGGTTAGGAAATGTAAGGACAGGTACTCAGGGTAAGGAAACCCGACATTTCCTTCTTCCTCCTCCGACTCCACCCCAGCAGAGTCACGACACGACACTCTGCATAAAGCAGCATTAGCCTCGAGAAATCCTGGCAACTGGTGCCACATTGATTTATCTTTTCGCGTCTCCGAGACACTCTCAAGTAGGGCGACAGCTGGCCCCAGATGCCAGGGCACAAGCAAGGGCCCGAAATAGACATACAGCATAGAAAAAATATATATATTAAAAAAGGGGGGTGTCTGTCGTCTCGCCTGACAAGGCACTCAAGGAGGATGGAAATAACTACTGATGACACACACACACAGACACGATTTTCTACGCGAAAACACAAATCCTGATTTCTTCCAACAGGAGCTGAAAGTCGCGTACGTTTCAATTTTCGGAAATAGTTTCCAAAGATAATTCCAAATTATGCAACAAGAAGAACAACGAAAAATGAAGACACAGCAAAACAGATTTTTACACGTCGATTCCGGAACACCTATACACCCGTGAAAATAATTTTCTATGACTAATAAATCGATGACAGAGTTTTCAAACCATTCACAAGAAATCCCAAGAGGATATTCAAAACGAACATTCAAAATTTATCTTCATTCGAGGTTAACTTCAGGGATTAACATCGATTAACTTTTTCTGTTAGATTTATAAAATAAAATGATGACGTAGAGTCCTGGAGTACCTAGACGAATGAGATCATCAATTCAACTCATTCATGCTCATCACACACACAAAATATATGCTTTAAAGCATCCAAAATACAAAGACCAAAAAGTATGTACGTACTAGGAAATCATGACGCGAGAAGCTCGTGTTCAGCACCGACAATGACGGTCTGACGTCGTTTCATCGACGAATAAAATTGATCATTGATCGAAAGATTCTTCGTATGAACAAAATGACGAGAACCTAAATTGATGCGAAGAACACTCTTTGAATGATGAAAGTATACCCGAGGAAAAACAACAGACCCAGTGATTACACCACTGATGCATCGCGAAGAACCAGTTGGAATACGCAAAAGCGCATTAGTTGGAGCCCGATTTCGTAACGAACGAGGAAGAGACCCCAATGTTACCAGGAATGTATGCGGAAAGATGGACAGAACGGGTATGCGTTTTTTTTTTCAAAACGACCATTTGAATATGCAATGAATTTGGACTCGACGTCTGGACATTCCAGACAAAGGTACAAAATTGAACATTAAATCCGTCATTGAAAGCCAAAAGAACGGTCTGGTCCACATTGCACCACACTTTAATCATTTGATTCGGCGAAAAGACTCTCATCGGAATAGAAANGCTCTGATTTTATTTATTTTTCTTGGTGCACTTGCAGAAATGAAGTTCATCAAAAATGTACCAAGGAGAGACCGAGGTTAGGAAATGTAAGGACAGGTACTCAGGGTAAGGAAACCCGACATTTCCTTCTTCCTCCTCCGACTCCACCCCAGCAGAGTCACGACACGACACTCTGCATAAAGCAGCATTAGCCTCGAGAAATCCTGGCAACTGGTGCCACATTGATTTATCTTTTCGCGTCTCCGAGACACTCTCAAGTAGGGCGACAGCTGGCCCCAGATGCCAGGGCACAAGCAAGGGCCCGAAATAGACATACAGCATAGAAAATATATATATATTAAAAAAGGGGGGTGTCTGTCGTCTCGCCTGACAAGGCACTCAAGGATGGAAATAACTACTGATGACACACACACACAGACACGATTTTCTACGCGAAAACACAAATCCTGATTTCTTCCAACAGGAGCTGAAAGTCGCGTGCGTTTCAATTTTCGGAAATAGTTTCCAAAGATAATTCCAAATTATGCAACAAGAAGAACAACGAAAAATGAAGACACAACAAAACAGATTTTTACACGTCGATTCCGGAACACCTATACACCCGTGAAAATAATTTTCTATGACTAATAAATCAATGACAGAGTTTTCAAACCATTTACAGGACATCCCAAGAGGATATTCAAAACGAACATTCAAAATTTATCTTTATTCGAGGTTAAATTCAGAGATTAACATCGATTACCTTTCTCTGTTGGATTTATAAAAAAAAAATGATGACGTAGAGTCCTAGAGTACCTAGACGAATGAGATCATCAATTCAACTCATTCATGCTCATCACACACACAAAATATATGCTTTGAAGCATCCAAAATACAAAGACCAAAAATTTTTGTACGTACTAGGAAATCATGACGCGAGAAGTTCGTGTTCAGCACCGACAATGAGGGTCTGACGTCGTTTCATCGACGAATAAAATTGATCATTGATCGAAAGATTCTTCGTATGAACAAAATGACGAGAACCTAAATTGATGCGAAGAACACTCTTTGAATGATGAAAATATACCCGAGGAAAAACAACAGACCCAGTGATTGCACCACTGATGCATCGCGAAGAACCAGTTGGAATACGCAAAAGCGCATTAGTTGGAGCCCGATTTCGTAACGAACAAGGAAGAGACCCTAATGTTACCAGGAATTTATGCGGAAAGATGGAAAGAACGGGTATGCGTTTTTCAAAACGACAATTTGAATATGCAATGAATTTGGATTCGACGTCTGAACATTCCAGACAAAGGTACAAAATTGAACATTAAATCCGTCATTGAAAGCCAAAAGAACGGTCTGGTCCACATTGCACCACACTTTAATCATTTGATTCGGCGAAAAGACTCTCATCGGAATAGAAATAACATTAAATCTAGAAGCAGACTTTGCCATTATCAAATCATCATTGAATTTCCTCACACAATTCCGGGCACCGAACTGAAAAAAAAAGAAGAAATGTATTTCGCCACGAACAATAAGAATGTTTGAGCTCTAAAGTCTAAACCGTGTCTGAAAATTTACAAAAATATTACTGTAGTTTAAATTTCCAACAGAAAAGGTGATAACACGCCAACACTTCAATTATAAAACATTCACGGCTTCAGGGCGTGGTCGACCCAATTTCGGAAAACTTGTGCTGGTTGTTGTCCACTGAACCAGTTATTTTCACTTCAATTCGTAATAAGAAAATAAATAAAACATGGATTTAATAATCCTTCACGCAGCAACATTCTTGCTGCGTGATTATAACATATTTTTTGAAAGTTCTTAAATTATATGTAAAGAAAAAAGTGGACAACGAAGATTTCAGTGAAAAAGTCTTTTTGAGCAAAAATGAGCGCTGAAAAAAAAATCTTGAAGAAATCGGAAGCAATACGATAGAACAACAGCACAATGAAATTGAAACAAGGACGGAAAGGTTTCTGTCGTCTTTTTAAATGCACTAGGAAAATGTAAAAATTTTCGATTAAAAAATATGCCTTTTTTGCCCAATCTCTACATAAAAAGAATTAAAATACCATCATGGAAATGTTGAATTTATTTACAATATAAATCTACATTAAAATCTGGGTAACATGCAAGCTCTCTCGAATTAAGACTGATTTAACTATTTTTTTCCACGATGAGAAGATAAACCTTTGACAATCGACACTTCAGGAAAGCAGATATTTCTGATGACCCCCGATGAGTGCCGAAAATCGCAGTAAAATCTCGGCGAATCAATACGAAATAAAAAGATCATCGTTGAAGGGAAAATATCCCCACATTTCCAGAAATTACGCGTCATTTTCAGGGAACACATGGTTGAATGCCTCCATGCAAATATTGAACTTAGAACCCCATCCATCAAACCGTCATTCAAAAACTGTTGCGTTCATCGTCCAGGTGATGGACAACGTCAATCAAACCCGAGAGTCGGTAGAATTCCCCCAGAAATAACTCGTAATCGCAGCTACAACTGATCTCATCTGACATTGAACTTTCCACATCTAAACGATAAATCCCATCCGGTCCACACATAAAACCATGTAAAAAAACCTTGTATTTTCCACCAAAAAAAAAACTAGAGGACTTCACTAGACCACGTGAAAAAAAGGAGTGAGATCTCCAGAGGAAATTATCCAGTCGGAGGACATCAAGATTCCAAGCAGCACATCACGAATGCAACACATCATTGGATGCGTTGCGCAACTCGAACGAATCACAGGGAGATGGAAAGAACAATCTCCCTGTTGAATGATTCAAACAACGAAAATGTTTCGCAAGTTTCGAGGAGGGCCTCGGACATGAATACACGCAGTAAATATGCCACCGTTTTCTCAAAACAAACTGAGATTAAGTGCCATTATACCGAGGAGGATTTCAAAATGGATCTGGATTTGAGCCACTCATTTGAGAGAATTGCGTGAACATAACCCCCTCTTTCAACTCAGAAACTAATCGCACCCGATTTTCGCAAACTTTCTCAAACATTTTGGCAACACACGCTCTGCTGGATCTTCTGCGCTCATTTGGAATTTTTAAATCACATGAAAGTGATGAAACGCACAAAATACTAGAAACCTATGACACACAGGTAAACTTCGAAAATACGACAGGCGTCCTGAAAAATCCCGTGGAAGACAAGTTCCAGGCAAACAAAATATTCGGGGTTCAAAAACTCAATCAAGACAAATTTCTCGAGGATCGGTGCCGTTTTGAGATATCCACTGAACTAAAATTTGAGTTTGCCATGGTTCATGGGTTAAATCCGAAGCATGTGTTTGTAGAAGAAACACTATTTAATGTACAATAAAAGACTATCGTGTCACAGACATGTTCAACACCGGAATTATGTACCGCACAGAGAAGAATTGAAGCATTAAGAATGCAAAAAAAGGGGATAATTTCACAGAAACCAACACACTTACCGTATCACGATCAACTAGCAATAAATTCACTGTTGATTGTACTAGAAGTAACACAATACGATGGGATGTTTCACTGCCCACGGAATCAAAACGCTTCATAAAATTTAGCAAAATAACTCATTTGGTTACGGTAAAATTTTCGTGTACTTCAAAATCAAGCACAAAATCCTATTAAAATAATTTAAAATGATCTAACTGATTCTCAACACAAGATTCAATGATTTTCTGAATCACTTTCTGAATTAGGCGCAGGATCTTTTCAATTAAGAGTACCGTACAGTAATTGGACAAATGCACTGAATAATTTCTTCGTAAAAATCCAGAATGAAGAATATTGAAATCCGGGAATTTTTCTGTCGCCCCAACACAAGATTTATTGCGTTGACTAATTTCGTAGATCAGGCACAGAATCCAATAATTTCAACGAATGCACGAAATAATTTCCCAATAAAAATGTGAAGCGAAGAGTACAGTATTGGTATCCTTTGAGAATTTTTCTAGCGCGCAAAAGAATCCTCCTCCGTGAAAAATACACCGTAAATAACCCAAGGATTTTGACATCGTCACATCCCAGCGTCGGGCGATGACTTGGCATGATGAGTCAAATTCCTAAACGCATACTACTCAAAATTTTAGGAATTTTTTAGGACAGCTCGTAAAAAAAAGAAGCAATACCCTCCCTGCCCGCGATACGATAGAATATCCGTCGACGGCGTTTCCAATTTCAGGATTTCCACAGAACATGCAAATTCATTTTGAGTCGCTGGTTCTAAAGTCAATCGATTCAATCTTCCTCTTCCCGTCCGATTTTCGCGTTCTCTCACAGGAATTAATAGCAGAGCATTAAAGATTACTGTTTTTTTCCAACGGAAGATTTCGAAAAGAAGTAAGCCTTGATCGGAATTATCCCAAAATGTTCACGACTTGTGCAAGACTGACGTCACGACAGAGATTCTGATTTGTTCCGACCTTAATCTCGGCCGAGCTCCACCGAAAATCCAATTCCGTTCAATCTCGTCAATCGCGTATAACTTGGTTTACGAGAACACAAAGTTACTCGACCTCGATTTTAGAATTTTCAGATAACAATTAATCTATACACTATACAGTAATGGTTATACGGCTTTTGCAAAAATTTTGCTCAACTCCGAGGAAAAATTAAATCACGCGGGAATTAAACCTTGAGCGGATCACGGTTAGTCCTTGCAAACAGATCCGATTCGGAAGTCGGACGAAAATTAATTGGACGCTCATTTTCACAGATTTATGATTGAAGATACATTTTTCAATCATGCTTGAAGATAAATTTCAGCTATTCTGCTTTCCATCGTCTACAGAGAAGAAAAAAAAGCAGACCAATTTTTAAGCTGCATGTTCTTCCTAGCGGTTCAAGACTTCTAACTGTCACGTAGAAAACTCAGTGAATCAAAGTTTATTCTCAGCAGGACAATGTCCAGGCTGAAGTTCTCAAGAAAATTTGCATGAACTCCACGGACGTTCTAATTTAATACACAGAGAAAAAGTAGTCATCCAATAACTTCGAAAAAAGTGACGAGGATCGTCCAAAGAATCGCCACAGTTTATCGTCGCTTAGTTTAAACCAAAGTTTGTACCAACTTTTAAACAATTACAAAAGCAAAGCTTCGTAGTTGTTTGAGACACTTTTTAATGCAAGACTCAGAATTGAAGCGGAAATTCTTGAAACTTTTCTGACACTCTAGGCAAGAAAAAGACGAAATAAATTCAGGAGGCGGCGGAAATGGACTTTCTGCAGCAGTTACGCAAGCTCATCGCGAAAAATTTCGCCTCTTTCGAAATTCTACCAGAATTCATTTCTCGATGGATTTGATAAGAAATAAATGAAAACATAAAAATGTCGTTAAACTTCATTTCCTTCTTACGCCCGTGAAATTGCTACTGAAAGTCTCAACTTTACAGTAAGCCGACTCTTCTGATTTTCGTTCGCATGTACTACAGTAAAGCACTGTATATTCAAAAAAGTTTTAAAAATTTAAAACAGCCATAGAATGTCACCGGAAAAGAGTTAAAAACCTAGCATGGAAGAAGGTTTGGAAGTCATCTCAAACTCAAGTGTAACTGGGACAGACTTTCTACAAACCCCTTCAAATTGCGTAAAAAAAAGTGCGTGACAACGTTTTCACGGGTGTGATTTTTTCATTGAAACACTCGTGATGGTTTGAATAACGCACTTGAAATCATAAAAGCGGACATCCATAATAATATAACCCCAGAAGCTTCAATTTTACTTTCATTTTTTGCTGGATCAAAATTTGCAGAAGACTGGGCAGCTTTAAATTGGTTCAATATCGCTTCCGGGTCTACACTGCTATAATCCCGAAAAAAATTATGAAGAGTTGGAATAATAGGATTCTCCTGAGTCGGATTTCGAGACGAATAATTCTGAAAACAATTTGTCTGCGAAACTTCCGAAGAACGAATCGAAACGTTTCCCAGAGTTCCTATTTCCTTCATTTATTTATTTAGTAAATTTTCCTCGACAATTAAGTGAGTTTTCGCAACACTGTTCGGGTTTCCAAAAATTTCCAAATGAAACTAACCAAAACTTGGAATGCGACAACAAGGCCATAAGTTGAAAGCATGCGGATATGCTAACATAGAATCAAAATAGTTCGCGGCGGAATCGGTCCTTTCGACATCAAATTCGTCACCGACACGAAACACAGTCGACACACACACACATCCGCTCCGACGGATAGAACTGGATCGTCGTCAGCGCCCAACTCGGATTTCGACATCGCCGACACAATAAACGAGCGGAAACTGGGCGTCCCTCATTTTAGTCGACAAACCGAATCTCACTCTGACAACTACTCAATTCAAAATAAGTAGAAAAAAATAAAGAAAAAGAAACACGCATCTAATTCTGTGGATGATGTGCCCCGAAAACTTCCGGATTCGGAATGAACCAGCATTGATCGTGTCGAGGTCGACAGGAGACTTTTTTCCATTGATTCTGCCCGTAGGGTTCAGATTGCGTCACGACATTTCTTCGTCAGCAAATAGTACAGTACACTGTAAGTATTTATTCTCACTTTTTATTCCGGGAAAAATCTTGACGAAAAATCAAGGTGCGTCTCATATCAGCTCAATTGTGACTTTATTCCTCACAAGCGAATACGGGCTGCATCTAAGACGCTTTCTATGAGACATTCACTCAACTTTCCGGAATTTTTGTCATGCAATTAGGTTACTGCTAATTTTTGCATATTCGATATATGGCGCCTCGAATCCGCGATTTTCGCTTATAGGCGACCCGATCTTACAAACGAAAATGGCCTAAAATGGAAATTCAAAACAATTTTGAAAGATTATCAGCTCCAAGGGAAAAAGATTGAAAATTGAGGATATGAAACTGAGAACCGAAGCTTTTTTTAAAGCTTCCATTAGCAGTAATAAATCAAAAAGACGTACCATACGTCTACCAAAACCATACTATTACTCGGAGATTTAATAATTTACGGTAGATTATACCGTAGGATTCCAGTACCCTGACTTAATCATCTACATAAATCAGTACTGCACTTGCATATGTTTTGAAAATCCCACAAATTCATCAGCAGTAAACCACACACACGAGAAGTTGAAGTGAAAGATTGAAAAAGTCAATCCGTCTTCGGCGTCTCAATTTTTCACATTCGAAAAGATTTACTGCCGGGAACTTTCACGAAAACCAAACATGTTATTATTTGCGACTTGATATCGTAAATACCACTCAGAGAACTTTGAATAATCGCTGGGTTTCAACTTGCCACCGATAATTCATTCAAGCAGAAAGATCAGGGGCATTATTTATAACTCACACGAGTAAAAGTACAAGACTTGGGCAAACTTCTACGCTTAGAATACGATCCTGTTCCACGAAAATGGGCTTCCGAGAAAAGTTCGAAGGAGAATTGAATCATATCTCCTAGTTCTACGCAATAAACTCGAAAAGACGCAGACTTTATCTCGGATTAGATGAGTCAAGGAATCCAGGACGAACAAGAGAGAAATTTTCCGCTTCAAAAACTTCCGACAAACTTTTGTAGGTATCGGGAAATTTTCTTTTCGATTCAAATATTTCTGAAGCCCAAGAAATCACCGCGAAATTTTAAAAATTAAAACCAAGACTCCCTTAATTCGGCACAAGTCTCCATTATTTGCAGTACGAACGTGGACAATTTCGTTTTCACAAATTGGCATTTTATGACACTCATTTACACTCGGCATCACGTCGCGCAAAAAGTTCCAAAAATATTATCGCACGAACATAACGTTTTCAGATCTGAGAAACAGTTATTGCCCTCGAGATTGGCATCACAGATCCACGAGTTTCGTGTCATGCAATTCCCTTCAAGCAGAACCCAAGAGGATCAATTATGTGTTTCTATTTTACTTGGATCCCAAGGACAGGGAACGAGCCTTTTCGTAAGCATACAATTTTTTTTTAGTGGGGCGTGAAGAGATCCATGCAACACCACTGGTGCTACGCCCACGTCGGGATCTCATTCTCGACAGCCGTGTCGCAAAAACAAAAAACCCCCGTCGAAGTCGACATCGCCTGTCACGTTCCCTCAACGTCACGCCCGCAACAGCTGACAGAACAAATACAATATTCCTGTTATCGCTGCGGGCGTTTACGACATCGGTTATTTGCGCTTGTCGCACCTTGCAATAAATAGCAATGCTTGCTCAGGTTTGAGTGACTCCAGCCAACTGCATATCGTCACTTCCTCCTCACTTCTTCTGAGAGGAAAACATGACGCGCGGGAAGAAATTATTGACGGATGCACGTAGAAAATTTTATTTTTTTCAATGCACCGAACGCTAAATTTGATTCTACACTTCGAACAAAAAAGGGGAACGATTATAAGGGCATTTTCATTTGAACAATTTTTTTCATTGGGCCGGAATTTGCCTTTGAAAAATTGAATAACTCAAAAGCTATTGATTTAAAAAATAAGGTATAGAGTAAACGTACACTTGAATTTCCAAAAGATTCAGGAGCAGAATTTTAGTGCTCAATTTTGCTCAAACGAGGTCAACATGAGTTTAAAATATTCGCTGGTACATGCTAGATTTTTTCGGATACGTTGTTTCGAAAAGTTGAACTTCATTCATTTTCAAAAGAACAGTAACGCATATTCCGTATCTTGCTTTCTCGAAGGATATAGAGTATCCGTCGAGTGAAGAAAACATAAAAATCAGAAAAACGCACAAAAGGCGTCCGAAATGCTGGATACAATTTTCGATCTTCCGCCAAAAGCTGAGATTTTCAGACAGTTCCATATAAACAACTCAATATTCATGGTACAAAATCTTGTGGGAAAAAGGTTTGATTCGGTCAGTTTCTTTCTAGGTAGGGGCCAGCGAAGTATTTTCTTTGTACTTTTTGTTTCAAAGTGTGTTTTGAAACGTTTGATTTTGCCAGCATTTTTGAGAAATGCTTGTTGCCGATATTCTCCCATTCAAATGAAGCTTTCTCTGCTGGCCCCAAACAAATCCCAGTGAAGTACACCATTAAAACTCGCCTCGACAAAGAAACATTCGTGTTTGGAAAATAAGGTTAATTCGGCTCCTCTGAAAAGCACCCACAATGAAAGTGAATTCACGAGGGAAAAAAACTATCCTGGAAGTACAGTACTCGCGTTTTTCTCAGGCAGAAATGTAGAGCGGGTATTTATTTATCGTGAAGTCAACGACCCAGTGTGTGTGGGTATACCGAACAACAAGCACTGAAGATCAAACGTGTGGATGACTTTCCGATTTAAAGTGTGTCCCAAATCGTGGACCTCCGTGTAGTCACGGAGGTCACGGACGTGAGGCTCTGACCAGACAGGTGATGTAAGGTCCTTCGATCGAATTCTGACCCGCGAGAAAAAAAAAATCCAGGTTGCTCTTTTCCTTCATTTTTTTATATAGTTTTTTTAAATATTTATTTTAAATGAACCACAGTATTGTGCAGGTTTACCCAAGATAATGCTCGCCACAGAAAACTTGAGATACCTTCGCTTTGTTTGTTGTGGAGAAGCAAACAACCGTGCATAAAAAACTGCACGAGAAAATTTCAATTTGGCATCCATGATAAGTATTTCTTTCAAAAAATATTTGGACAGTGCAGGCATTGTAACGTTTGCAAATAGAAATCTAAAACTGCTCTGACTGAAATGCACATAAATATTGCATAAACACAAAAATGAAGGAAACCCACGTTGGAAGCATTCAGTGGCGAACATATTTCCAAGAAACATTTCAAAAACACGCAAAATATTAAAAATTTCGAGGAACAATGAGGAATTTCTTCAACAACTACTGCGGTTCTAAGCGTCAAAAGAACGTCGATTGATCATCAAATGGAAAGTGGAATGTGTGCATTTGTTTCGGTTTCGCTTTCAAGCGAAAATAGCCCATTGATAAAAAAAATCAAGGTTTTGGGAAAAGCGAAAAATTAAATTTTGCCGAATAAACATCAAGCCTCAAGGCTGCAAGCTATTATTAATCCGTTCAGCACTTCTTACGCGTTCCTAGGATCAACAAAAATAATAGCATCCACCTCAAAATTCCCCAAGACTTTTCTTCGGAGGATAATTTATGCACGAGAATGTTTTTATTCTACTGCCTTCTCGGTCTCGCAGCAGGGCCAGGTCACCACGGGTCAATCGTCGGCCAAAAACGACAAACCCCGGCCGTGGAGAAAGGAAGTTTCCTTGGCGAGACGTCGTTTATTACCGGTCCGAGATAATAACCAAAAAAACGCTTAAAATGCAAATGCGGAAGCAACTGATGCCTCGTCTCTCTTTTTTGTGTCTCTTTTTTTTTCTCTCCCAAAAATTGTCAGTCAAGACTGCGGCACTACTGAGTCAGTGTCGACGCATCGTGAGAACTCGGACTTGAAGTAGGTAGACGACAAAGGGGAGGGGGGGGGGGACACAGATTACACAATAGGTCGGATAGTGCGAACAGTTGTCGAAACGTGGGCAAAAATTGCAAAACGGCTTCGTTTATGAGGCGGGTTATTGGAGTTCCCGGACTGCATTAAGGGGACTTGCAGGGACTCATTGGGAACATTCCTGACTGTCGAAACGAACGCCGAACAAAGCGAGGATTCCGGTGTCTAGGAGACAGTCATCCGTTTCTTCTGGAATCATTCGCTTCATTCCTCATATGATCAATCAATGTAACTTAATAAATGCCTAGGTGAAGGATTCGTTCCAAAATGAAACAGATTTTTGGAACGTGATTCTACATTTTGAAACCTTTCAATAGATGGGAATAATCCATGAATAGACGAAGGATCCAAGAATTCGTTCCGAAACGAAGCAGGATTTTGAGAGAAAATTTTGCAATTCGAGGAATTTTATCGCCTAAAAATCGCGGCGGATAATTCAACGACTTTTTTTATAGTTTGGTCTTGTTTCGTCATGAGATACTGCGTTTCTTGGTCAGAATCCTTCGAATTACTGGGATATAACTGGAAAAAAACTGTTCAATTACTCAGGATTTTAATTACTGTAATTGCATTCATGACTTGAGCAACTTCTTGGTGATCCCCGGACACTTTCGTACATTCTGGACACAGGCGATCAACATCACTGATAATGATTGTTTCTTTTGATTGATTGGAACCTGATTCTTAGATCTAGAAAATCGCAGCCAGAGGGTTTTTAAAATCAATTCGATTGGATAGGAAATAGACTAGACTGTAATTAGACCTGCAAGTTTATGAAAATTGAGCGATGGCAAATAAATGTTACCATCTTACAGTTATGAATTTACCCTTCGAAATTCCAGGTGTTCTTAGTTGGAAAATATTTGACAATGATCAAAATGATCTCGCGTCATTCCTAAATTCGGTGATCTGCATTGACATTCTTACCCAGCAGTCTGATGATTCAAAGCGCAGTCGGTAACCAGGCTAAAACATCCGGTGATATATATTCAGCAAGAAATGTTGAACCCGAAAAAAAGTGCTGAAAATTCAGCTTAGATAACCTTCCACTTCCGAAGGAGAAAAGGAACGGAACAATATCGAAATTTAAATACAAAGACAAAATCTTTCTGAACTATTCAGTCATCGACGATTCGAATACGAATCCTAAAAAGTCGGTCATTTTTATATCTTCGGAAACCCTTGACCTTACCCTAATTTTCCAAGACGGTTCAGCAACCAGGTACTACAGAATTGAGATATTGTCTGGGTACGAAAAAAATATTGTTCCCCTATCGTATTGACAAAATGCCATTCGATCTGGGTAGCTTATCAATCCATGACCCGGCAAAAATAATCGAGGCCAATCGGTCCGCACCGAAGCCAGTGAGTGAACGAACAAAACTCCCAAAAGGGAGAACCCAGACAGAAAAAAAATAATAATGAAAGAAACCCCAACAAAATCACCGCCATGACACACAATTTCTCGCCGTTGTTATTGCGATAGAACCCGGCCAGGAGGGGTTTCGCAATGCGACACGGACCCAACCTCGCGTCAGCACCCGGGTCTCGCCAGCGTTCCTTTTCAATTATCGATGCCACACGGCTCAGCCTAATTAGCTTCGCGATGCACTCAATTAAAAATAAACCGACCTTGACACTCGGCCACACGGGAAAAAAAAAGAGTGGAAATCGAACCCTTTTTCTCGTCTGAGGCGATCGAGTGCACTTCATCACGTATTGGTTGAGCAACGGCGTGCTTCGTGCTGTCAGGAGGCACTTGAACCCCATCCAAGGCTTCATTCCTTTCCAGATTTCTTCTTGAGAACGAATCTCACCTCAACTCTTTTTTGTTTTCCAACAGGGAATAAAAATTAAGCTTCCCGACAGTTAAAAACCTCAACTAACTTTTCCCAACAATTATCAGGGATTTACTTCGGGAACAAAGCAGTGGAAACGTCCTCCACAAGCAACGAGCTTCTTCACACACACAAAAGAACACCATGGAGGCAATAAACTCAAGTTATCTTTAAAAAAAAAGCATGGCTAAGCGGAAAAATACTACTGTAGTTGATATTTTTTCCGGCTAAATTTTGACATTATATTTAGGCTGAAAGCATGCAAGCAACGAAAGTTCCTTTCGACAAACCGACACTTGAGAAAAAAAAGGCCGAATATACGGTACGTCAGTATTGCAATTTTAGCACAATGCGTAACGAGAAAAAAATCTAAAGCAGGGCTAATTTGCGATCCTTTGTTTCTGTTCACCTACTTGCAAAATTTTTAACTGCTGACTGTGATATTTAAAAAGAAGATAGCCTAAATAATTCCGCCTGATATATGGTCTAGTTCAAGCAGTTCATGCTGCAAAAGAAATGCGCACACAGGAATGAAATAACGGAAACGCGGAAATTTGAGATTTTTCGAAGAAGTGCGTTACACTATGTAACAGTCGAATAGAAACCCGAGACCCCGGGTGGGTTTTGGAACGTGAAACTTTGGCTCAATGAGTCTCCGAACGAGCGGAAGGAATTTGAGCCAAACCTCTCTCAATGACAATGGGAACTTGGCGATATCATCAACTTCAAGTCCTCGAGTTTCAATGAACGATTCTTCTTTCTCCCTTTTCGGGGAAAGGTGTTGGCGAGCCAGTCACTTTTTACGTCAAGCACCTGATCGCACGTGCGTCTAATGATGAACATTCATTTCTGAAACGAGGAATATATTCACGTCCTCCGAGGTTGCCGTCATTTTCAAGGGAACCGACGAGGCAAGGTCAACAATCTCGCCAACCCACTCGTGACCTGAGCTCGTCTCCACAAATACTGCACACGCTCAAATCTCGCATAATCGCGGTTACCAGGGCATCCCGGAGACGTCAAGAGATCCCCAGTCGTCAAATCGTCATCAATTAACACAAAAGAGATGGTTCTTGTCCGTGCCATAACGAAAAGTTCTTCGGGTGCCTGAAATTCTGAATCATAATATAATTCGGTAGATAAAACGACTTGAAGCAAGAACCTCTTCAATTACTAAGGAAATGTCTTCAGACTTGAGCAACTTCACGCTCATCCCGTGATGTTTCAGGAAAATTTTCACATTCAACGTCACTACGATATATAATTTTATGTGATAAAAGTTTTGATTGGAGGCGGCTCGGCGTATCCAGGAGATCGGCAGTATATGTACTGCAGTAAGATTTTTCAAAAAACGTGAACATTTCATTACCCATCAAACTATCCGCAAATTCATAGTGAAGATGCAAATGCAGAAATGAGCCTCATTTCCTCCGGCTGAGGTGGAAATGATAATCTTTGATTTCCCTCCACTTTAATCAGGATCAGAAAAAAAATTTGCAAAAAACGTCTTAAAAATTAAATCCATCTTGATTTACGAAATTTAACATCAAAGGAAGCGAAAGACTGGGTAAATAAACTTCGGAAAAAACCCTCGTGACTCTTTATTGTGAGGCGAAAGGTCGTCTTGTATCTTTGGCTCCCAGTGATCCTTTGAAAAATACTGTATTGTACCTCGAAGATTACGGCGTGGAATAAAAAGTCGGACTCACCGGGGAGTCTGTAGTCGAAAATCGGGTGAAGGTCATACTGTATACGAAAAGAACTGTCGCTGTGATAAAATATTTTTTATACAGTATAGCTAAAATAAATCACGACTGATTAATTAAAAAAAAAAACATCCGGGCCCACCCGATCGCAACGAGTCACCGAAAAATTATCAGCATGAATACATGAATTGACTTGAATCGGATGCAGCATTAAACTGCATCACGGACTTGACTGAAACAAAAAATATATATAAACTGGGGTTCGAATACATATTACGGTACATATAATCATCGGATTGGATCGGGGTCGTATTCGGAAAGCCCCCACGATTTCGACCCAATTCACCAAGAATTATCCCGACAGATCACGCGCGGAGTCTCCCACTGCGCTTTGAAACTCGCCCCACATCTCAACCATCTCAATCACACAGAACACTAACGATAAGTATCACGAAAATAAAATAATTTGTAAAAAAAAAAAAACCCAGACATTAGGATCGCGGTTGTTTGGCTATTTCACGACACTTATCATTTCCCTGCCGCACTCTCGGATCATAATTCGAACAATCTTTCTTCACGCGTGATTGGGGATACCTGTTCTGCTTCTGTGTGAGGGTACACAAGAAATTGCGTCTTCTGATTGTGGAGAGGGAATTAAATTTAATCACTGATCGTGAAGTGCAAGTGGTGCCGAAAATCTAATTTCCGAAAGCAGTACAATTTCTTTTCAATTTTCTCAAACTGCATTTCAAGCAAAAAACAGGCAACTTCAAATGATCAGATCACTCAAAAATTTTCTAGAAAGTTCTAGAAATTCTAGAATATCTTTTGATCACCTACCGTCCACATGAAAACAAATTTTCAAAGCCAGTTGATTTCATCATCATGGAAAGTGTGAGAAAAACCAACGCTTCGCCCATTTCATTCTAGAATAACTGGTTCAGTGAAAAATTTAAAACTCGCTGATTTCATCATCGTGGAAGATGGAAAAAGAAAATCAAATATGCCCATTCTATTCTAGAATGATTCAAAAAGATTTTAAAAAGTGCCGAGATTTTCACGGTGTTTGTGAAATTCTCCAACCTCGCGAATCAAAATTTTTGAGAAAATCGGTAATGTTAGTGTAGGATATGTCGAAAGAAACGAAATCAGGCTTGAGATAATCAAGAAAAGTGCGAAGCAAAAGTCTAACTTCACGCGGAAGCGAAACAGTCGTGCATTTTCGAATCAAAAGTCAGCTCTCGACGCAATCCAGATTACACGCTTTTTTTTTTTTTTTCACATCCAACCGAGAAGTTACATTTTAAAAGTATGCTGATTCTCCGGCATCATGATTTTTCCACAAAGATATTCGTTAATTTTTTTTTTCTTTCTAGAAACCAGGCGCTTTATATAAAGTTCGGGAAGTTCCCCGGGCAGAACATTTTTGAAAAGTGGAATGTTCAGGATTTTCAATTACGAAAGTTCCCTCACGAATCACAGGGAAGAAAAAAATCCTCGGCGATTTTCTAAATTACACTATAGTAATTGCTATACACTTCGCACGACTGATTCTGAATGCAGACTGGTTCGGATCATTCAGCGCACAACGAGGCTTCACCAATTTTTCCAACTGGGCTCGGACTTTCACGCGGCATTTGATGCCACTTGAAAAACTTTTCCTGTGATCAAAATATAAAAGTCTTCCTTGTCATCAACACCCCGAAATCTTCAACCCAAAGCACCAGCTATGAAGTAGGGAAGGAAATCACACTAGAAAAAAAAAGTTATCATGATCATGGCGGGTAATGATGCTGAGGTAACCTGTAAAAAGCTTGAAGCATCAAAATTGAATTGAGAAAGGGTTTTCTTCAATTACTGCACTGGAAATCCATCGCGAATAATTAGTGAAGATGAAACAAATCATCGATTTTCCAACGAACGAATTTCGGTGGGAAACATGATAA
>CAJPEX010001459.1:3371-53736 GCA_905338405.1 Notodromas monacha | reverse complement strand
CGGGTCTTTGTGTCACGGTATTGCACAGGATTTCGTTTTAAGCAAATTTTCCCGATCATGAAATGTACCTGAAACAACACAGCGGGAGCAGGTGTGGCTCTGGTCAATTGAATGTGAGTCAAAATTTCAGGCATCTGTCCTTCTCTTGCACCGACGTAAAACAATCTGAAATAAAAATCGCAGTTAATAAGGCGCCAGTTCATTAAAAATTCGAAAACTAAAACCTCCACTCACCTTGAAGAAGTCAGCAATATTCCATTGACAGCTCCAAATGTTGACATGGCCACGAAAATCGGGATGGTGAACGACACCATGCCGAATAGCTTGTCAGCAAAGGTCTGTCGAGAAACATGAATTCATTTTCAGTTTTCAAACAGATAATAAAAATTTATTTAAATATAATGAATGTTACGTACCACGGCAACAGCTTGGGACTCCAGCATTTCCAGAGGAGACATGGCAGTAAAAAAGGCAACATTCGTCAGCACGTATATCACTGTCACTAGCGTGCAAGAAATTGCAACTGCGCGCGGCAAATTCCTAAAATAAATAATAAAACAATTTTTAAAATCCGTGCATTTCCTGAATAACGGATATAAATCTGATGACTCACTTGAGCGGATCAATCAGCTCCTCTACAATATAGTTCAAGTAGTTCCTGTCAATATTAAAAAAAAGTAGATCAATAAACTGAAAGAAACAATATGCACACCAAAAACAAAGTTTACCATCCATTGTAGGCAAATAATCCGGCATAAGCTGCCAGCGATATCTTTTTAATGTCCGTTTCGGTATTCTCGAAGTTGAAGTGTTCGAAGTGACCTGAGGAAAATAAAGGAAATGTTACAAAGTTTACCATCCATTGTAGGCAAATAATCCGGCATAAGCTGCCAGCGATATCTTTTTAATGTCCGTTTCGGTATTCTCGAAGTTGAAGTGTTCGAAGTGACCTGAGGAAAATAAAGGAAATGTGAAAATTCTGAGAACAGCGTTTATAAAGACTTAGGTATATAATAATTCTTTACCCTGGCAAAGCTCGTACATTCCGGCAATAATGATGATGATCAAGGCGATGACTTTCGCAAATGTGAACACATCTTGAACTCGCGTGGCCCATTTCACGTCCCAGCAATTGACCGCAGTGAGAATGACTGTAAAATAAAGATACAGTAGTGCGAAGTTATTATTTAAATGTGATACGATTATACGCAACTTCGGGGTTTTTTTTTCAGCACAGTTCAGTCCAGTACCCTGATTTAAAACTTGTATTAAGTTCGTTTTATTTAAAGTCTCGCAGTAAGCTGCCCTTAGTCGTTATTATATTATTTATAGTGTCCCTTAGTAAAGATAAGGTGCTTCTTTCAAGAGCAGTCGATGACACACAAAACCGAAAAACTTGAGAATGTCAATTTCATCTGACAGCCTGGTACTGATGCCAGACTGGGATGATAAAAACCTTATTAATTCGAGTGTTATCCTAATTTACTTATCCTGGCCCTTTGGTACTTCCTCATTAATAAAGAACCTAGTTCAGGAGTTACCATGAGTTTTGAAGAAGTTCGTTCACTGCACGTTTTAGTTTTTAAATATTTCCAGCATTTTTAAACGTAAATATTCAGAGTCATCTTGAACTTAATAATTAAGGCGTGCGTCGTTTACGGGAAATGTAAATTAGGGGTAAGAGAGAGTTTACCTCTTTTAAAAGTTACTCGGTGAAATTTTTACGTACATATCACGAATTTAATAATTTGAGCATTTCTCGGGATTATTTTATCGTTAGTTGCCGCCATACCAATGCAACCACGACCATGTCAATAACCATTCGAGAGATACTACTGAAACAAATGTTGAATTCCTTTATAGTGATGGATCGACCCATTCAGGAAAATCACCTGAAAAATCTGCCTGCAATACCCTGCCCATGGCTAGAATATATTTCACAAAGCATGATACAAAATGCAATATTTTTTCGCACGCCCGCTAAAACGGGTGTGATCTTTGATTGGTAACTTTCAACAATTTTTCAAATGGTGTTTCGATTTGCGAGGTGTCACATTCCAGAGCTTCGTGATGGTTTTTCTCAAACTCTTCCAGTCTGATGGAAACCTGTAATGTGCACTAGGTATTTTTATCTCGTCATCGCGCGCCAAGGAAATTTACAAGATCGTCAAGAATCATTTAATTGGGCGAATGCGTCTCTCGCTCCCCGATGACGGAACATTTCATTCAGCTGATGGATTCGTATACAGTATACTGTAGACACATCAAGTGCTGCACCGCATGAGCAGCAAAGGAAGCATTCGATCTGCGTTGCTCGTCTCACCAAGGGGAAAAATTCCGAGGCTCGACAAGCGAGAGATAACATTTTGACAAGGCCGTTGTGCAAGACAGAACCCACCATCGCGGGATCGGCTTCATTCCCCCGCGCGTCCACACTCATTCGTAATGTATCAAAAGCAACTGCTCGCGTCAGAATGCCAGCCCAGTGGGATAATGAATGCGTTCATTCGCGTGGCACTAGACGTACGATGCGATGAATCCTAAATGAGTAACCGAGGAAGAGCCTCATCATCACGCCTCGAATGTACCAAGAGCATCAGCATCAGCAGCAGCAGCATGAGCACACGAGCAACAACACACGCTCGACTCAATTCCACTTCCTCTCTTTTTTTTTTTTCGTCTCGAACGAGCAAGTGAGAAACTTCAGTTCCTGTGCTTCATTTGCCGGCATTTTTAATGTAGTTCCGGTGCGGATGAGGATCGAGGCCTTTAATGGCACGAATCATAAGTACTGAACAGTACTGAGCACCAATTACAGCGCAGTTTTTGATGGAGTACAGTTGAAATTTGATTATCCATGCAGGCTTTGGATAAACTATGTGGGCATTGGTGTTAAATCTGTCCTAAATTCGATTCAACAACAAATGATGAGGCCTACGGAATGCTGCATAATTTGAATAAAAAACCATCCCTTTATTTATATCTCCGATCGGCTAATTATTCGAGCTAAATCGCATCTACATTTGCGAGAATCTCACCATGCTGCAAAATTTGAATAAAAAACCATCACTTTATTTATATCTCCAATCGGCTAATTATTCGAGCTAAATCGCATCTACATTTGCGAGAATCTGACCAGCTTTTTTTATTAAAAGGTATTCTAAAAAATTTTGGACCTGCAGAATAAAATTAAAGATGCATTGAATCCCGGTAAAAGCATCCATGCATTGATTATCGCCTTGATTATCATGAGTTATTTTGAACAATTCAGCACAACGAGCTGAGGAATTTTAGCTATACCAGCTCATCAGCATACGTTTGGGATGATCTAGATCTGTTCCGATGAATTCATACGGTTTTGAATTACCTTTTTCAACCACAAACCTCATCAAAAATATTGTGCTGCATTGAAAGTGCATCAGGGGAGTTACTGTTATTGCTTCGATCGTCGTGTACATTTAATTTGACATGAATCTTGCATTTGTTTTGCCTTCTCTCGATTCCAAATCGGCAGCCGAGATTTTTCGGAAAACAAATGCCAATAACACGAGTACAATATAGTAGAGTGCAATACATTTACCTCCGGAAATTTCCCATCGTTCCAAAAGGCCGCAATGATCGTCAGGAAAAAGAAGAATGAGCAAACAATGAAGGAAAAAAGAGAGACAGAGATTCGTATTTGACAATAGCGAACTTGAATAAAATACTTCTCTTGACTCCGGTAAACAGCGATCAAAAACCTTTCACATATATAAAAATGATTCGGATAAAATTCGAAAACACACGCCCTGAACAAAGTGATCCATTTCAGTCAGATGAAGTCCCAACATTCTCAACGAATGGTAAATGTGTGATACAGTACGTGAGAAAGTTTCATGAAAAAAATACTGTAATTGCGATGAACTAGCATTTCGAACCATACAAAAAAAACTAGTATCACTTGCACCTAAATAATGGGCCTCCAGTTAGTCTCACAATATTCCATTTCCTTTTTGGTTGCCTTTAAAGGTTATCTTCAGTCGAGCGGCAACTTTTCAAACCAGCAGCGTACGTTGTACGATTTATTGCTTCACAAAAAATTCCGTCTTTCACGATGATGAGTGCTCCAGAGCTACAAAAGTGAAGCCAAATAAGACAGAAATCTTCGTTGGTGCTAAAAAAAACAAAAAGAGACGATGGAAAGAACGTAAAACCCGTGTTGGGTGTTTCACATTCAACGCTCCATTAATGCGTATAACGGGGGCACTGTTCCACTAAATTATGAATGACTGGCGCAGCAACGCTATAAACCCAGGGTTTTCCTTCCCGACAGGAATTCTATGCCTGTGCAAGCGATTCCCCGATAGATTCCACTGCGCTAGTATAGGCAAGTAAGTAAGACTTTTCAGAAGAAGTACCGTATATACTGAAGTACCACTCGAACCTTCTTGCTCAAAAATTCAGCTTCAAAAGTGCTGGGGTGTGTGTCACATACTCGAGCATACAACTTTTACCTGAAAATTTTGTAAATTGCTGGTGCGCGACATGCTTGAAACACGTTCAGTGAAGTTCAGAGAAATACTTTTTAGTGACCAGTGTGAGTAAAAATACATATTTATGGTCAAATCGGAACGACATGTAAAAACGTGAAAAAAACAAATATTCGACGCTCAATTTCTCTAACTTTCCTTAATTCGACAGCCTTGCTGATAAAATATTGCGTAGGTTATACTAAGGATATTACATATTTACAACCCTCGAAGAAATTTTTTTCGCTCTTAAAACACGACGTTGAAAATATGAAATTGTAATGCATGCGTGTCTTGTCGTGCCTTTCCTTCTCACTTGAAAAAATGTGGCATAATTTTGCAAATCCTGTCGCGAATAGTTAAAAAAATATTGATAAAAAACACTATTTGGTGAAGCAATGCTTGGTACAACTTTTACAGTTCAGTAGCTACCCAAGAACACTTTCCTGAAATACAGTACAGTATAAAAAATATAAGGAAATCATAAGGTGAACGTATTTCACCCTGAGACTACTCTAAATTTGAACTGACCATTCTCTAGAAATCTAGAGTCTATTACTCAATCATTCCTTTCCACACATATTTCCAAGTTCGAAGAAAAGGGCCAAGATTATTTACATTGAGAGCAATATGCAAACCGGTCAGAAAAGGGAAGAAAAAAAAATCTCGACTGAAAATTATTCGGGTAATTATCAGAGTTCTCCTGTATTTCCGAACAGCCCTCCAACACGCATTTGCGTTCATACACAAGCTCAAGATTCTACACGTCCACTTCGTTCAGATAATAATTGTTGAGCTTGTAATTTTTCCCGACAGATCCCTAAGAAAAATTAGTCAGCACATTTTAAAGAGGCCCAGCAGGTCAACGCGTCTTCTCCAGATGGATTAGATGTTGCCGGTGGTTTCTTTTTTCACGCAATCATCACTATGTATTTTTACACGGAAGGCTACGTACCCAAGCAGATGCACACCTCTTAAACCTGTTGCTGACTTCCTGAACAAAATTATCTGATTCGATAAAGAGGAAAAAAACGTTTGTGGGAATACGATTATGCTGTCTGTCGGTTGACCACTCCAAATGCATATTATGTGGTTGTGGCGAAGTTGAGAGAGACCAAGGTTCGACGACGAAGCGGAGGCAAGAATTGATGGATTGTTGCGGCTATCAAGTTTCATCAGGGATGCTATTCAGCTAATGGAGCGAACGTTCGTTTTATAAAAAAAGACCTGCCTGGTTCCCTTCGTAGTAATACAGAACTAAAAAATAAAGCAATAATATTTATTCGCGAATGGCTGCGGTCATGAGTTATGGCACTGGAATTTACTGTACAGTACAATGAAAATCCTTCGCAACGCGAATAAAACAAAGTTTCCGCATGCGATCAGCCAAGTTTCAATTCCGGAAAATAATTCCCGCACAATTATTTGAACAAAAAATGAAGGACGTCCCTTTTTTCTTTCGATGACCATTCGTGCCACACAAAAAAGCACGGCATTATTCAAATACTGTATTCCACAAAATAAAATTTAAAAATGTTTGCACTGCAGTATTAATACTGTAATGTACTGTACAAGAAATAACATTTAAAATATTTCTTTTAAAATATTTCAACTGAGCTTGCGTAATCCGCTGACGCAAGCTCATTCAGTTGAAAAGTTGAGTCTCCGTTTTGATTACAGAAAGCATTAAAGCATTATTTCGCCACGAATTCGCAAAACAAAATATTTATTTCAATAAAATAACATACTGTATTTTGAAACCTTTCGGACAAAATAAAATGTCAGGAAAAATCCATGGTTCAAGCTGCGGTAATTCAGCCGGAAAAGTTAACTTCGCCGAATTTAAAAATAAAGATGTAAGAAAAACCTTGCAAAAAAACAGTGATTATTTGAAAACTTCGGGCGAGAAAAACAACAATCTCTCAAAATATATAAATTTTTTCTTGATATTTATCAATACATTTCCCTAAAACATTCTTCTAGACATAAAAATGATTTACAATATTTCAA
Source organism: Notodromas monacha (assembly GCA_905338405.1). NCBI lineage: Eukaryota > Metazoa > Arthropoda > Ostracoda > Podocopida > Cyprididae > Notodromas > Notodromas monacha. The sequence goes on along the minus strand of CAJPEX010001459.1, from coordinate 47,218 downwards.
GCTGTACACTCACTCGTACATCGTGGAAATGCTGCCCTGTTCTAACGCTAAAACCACGAAGTGAAATTGCACATCAAACCAAATTTCCACAACAAAAAAAAGCACTTTCAAGGATACTGCAATGGCAAAAACTGATAAAAAAAAAGAAGATTCTGTCATTTCCGGTTTTCTTCCCCTCATCCGATTCCCGCCATGACCTGATTTAAAAATTATTTTTATATTCTCTCAAACTGAAAGTGACATGTGCGCGAACTCGGGCGTGGCAAATATGCATACTCCACCGCAGCAATTTCAGCCCATGTATTTTTTCTCGGTCTTTTAAATGCTGGATTTATATTTTTCGGTAATAAAAAAATAGTGCATTTTCCCTCCATCAGAATCCTCCTGCTCATATTATTTTTACATGGTATTTTTCCGTTAGTTGGGGGGCGCAGCAACGCTAAAAGCAAAGAGCGACAGAGGTTTTCCCGTCTGCGCACGCAACGCGATTCTGGCTTTTCCGGCGTGAATTAATCTTCATCCCGATTATGGATACTGCGGTTGGATGGGTATGGAAAGAAGAATTGTTCGAAGGAACGCGCAGGACGTGACCCGTTATTATTCATTGGCCTGCATGAGAAAAAATTATATAAAATAAAAACATACAGTTTGACTGCATTGAGTCAGGCAAGTCGGGGTGTGGAATCTACGATGAAGGAAGATCTACGAGGGTTGGTACAGAAGTTTTAGCAATACTGCACGTACAAGTATTTCAATCCCAGTCGTCGAAAACGAACAGATGCGGATCAAAGTTTTTCTCTTGAACTATGAGGAACATTTCAGGCGAGCAAACCCAAAGTTTTTTTTTTTTTTGGCCCGGAAACGAATAAGAGAGAATTTTAAAAATGTCCCACATTTCTGTCTAGCTACGGTTTACCATTTCTGTATACCACTTACAACTTTCAAAAATGAGCAGATGGCTCAACCTTGGTTCCACCAAATAAAACAAACAAGGGTGAAATTACCTCGAACTCAGAGTTGCGCGATAATGTTGAAAACAATTGGCCACTATAATTACGGATTTCGGCACCTCTTAGCGAATCTTAGCAATTTTTTGACCAGAACGAGGGATTAAGGAATTTTCGGGCAATTGTGCGGCATTTGGCAAAATACGAAAAGAAGACGTTTTCCAACGTCAGACTGCAATACAGTAGGTTATGTCTTAATTAAAATAAAAACTAGAATCGACGATATTTCCCACTTTTCAGCACGGATTCTACGTAATTTTGAGGGTCTCGGATATTCAGGAATTCGACTGAGGTCGATTTTTAGACTTGTCGTCCATGACGGGTTCATGGGCTTAAAATTTCAATTCAAGTCAGTGAAAATAAAAAATTATAATATTGTAAACAGATTTTAGCGAATTTATCTGACAAAATTACGCTTAGGATAGCTCAATTTTGGAGCTGAGAAATCCCAGTCGAAATATTCTAAGTAATTTACGAAATTTACAAACCAACCGTTGTTCAAATTTAGAAGACACACTTCGTGAAATTCACGGGGCCTCGTGAAGAAATACAATCGCGACTAACCCAGAACATTTTGCGAGTCAACGCGAATTCTTTTGTCCAGAAATTTCGGTTTTTGCAGTTGCGTAAATTGGATGTTGCCCACGCATTTATTGACGTCAGAGTAATTTTAAATTTAATTTGTTCTTTAAATCAGTCTTTCAAGATAGAATACGGCTTCACGAGTCATTAAACGCGGTGAACACGTGTCTCGCTTCGCTTGCCAAAAAAGCCTGGAAACCTAAACGACGAACTTAGGAATCTTCGCATCTTTTTACATCTTTTTACAAAGAGCTAACTTTGCTCTTCTGCATAGTCACATCGAGTATCCGGCTTGGGTCAGGTCTTGTTTCTATACCCGCACGAAAAACACAAATGCACACGGGGTCACCAACACAGTAGCATCAACGACCTATTTTTAGGTCAACGGTCGTTGAACAGTGAGACACATACGTAGTGCAGAGATGGTGGGGGCAAGTTTCAGCTGTCACTGGTAAATAAATAAACAAACTAGAAAACAATCAAGAAAATAAATTAAAATTCTGCAAATTCGGAGAAAGAAGAATGCGACAATGCATTCCGTGGGAATTATGGCCGCGTATTCCAGGGAAAATTCGGACAGGTATATTTTTTGCATATAAATATCCTGAAGCAAAAAATGAGGATTTATTTTCCGAGTTTAAGTTGAAAATCTGTAATATTCTGAAGGGCTGAATGCCGGGATATATAGTACCTTAAATATACAGTGTTTGTTCATCATTTCGACTTCCAAGGGGAGATTGAGAATAAAATTAGGCGTATACTAAAGGCTCGCTAAACGCTCAGTAATTCAGGGTATTCCTTCATATAAAATTAGATTTCTTTTTCGGATGTCACCGGATTTCATTAACTTGTCGAAATTTTTTTTAAATGATACTCGGTAACCCCTGAAAATTTTAGAACAATAAAAAAGTGTAAAAAAACTGCGTATTTCGAAAAGCTACATTCGGCTCAAATGAAAGTTACATTTACCCCCTTTGAACGGGTTGTATAATATTTCCATGTACTACCTGTCAAATTATTTCTACGTCTATGCTAAAAAAAAACCTGCATCTAAAAAACGCTGTAAAAGTTTTTAGAACAGCAGCCAAATGTCTGAACTATGAAAGCTGAAGGGCGCAGTATATTATTCAATTTTTTCATGCATTGTGAAGTCTATATGTCTGTTTAAAATGTACTTGAACCCAATAAATACAATTCTGAGTAATTTCGAAGGCATGCTATTTTTAAACAAATTCCCATTCGTAAAAAAAAAAAAAATTACGCATAAAACGTGACAAAGACAGATGGAGTTAGCTCAAAAACCCTCGATGGAAATTTTAAAATCCTTGAGAGAAGCTAAAGCCGACACCGTTTTACGACATTTTGTGACAAAATTTATTAGACGCTGGGGCATAAAATAGCACGCTAATAATTCGCATAAATCATTAATAATGTTTTTAAAATGCCAACGAACCCCATCAAAGGAACATGCTGTTCCCACGACAGTTTCTAACGGACACGACGCAGTTCGGTGCACGATTCTCATTTCCAGCAGAAAAATCTTGGCGCACACGTCATACTTAGGATATTCAGAAGAACATCAAACGTGAATGACGAACGAACGCGGAAGAGAATATGACTGTCTAGTCTAGTCTAGTATAGTCTAGTCTAGAGACTGCGGACGATGGTTTGCTGCCAAAAGTGATGCAAATAATTTCCTTGAGGAATAAATGTCGCGCTTAGCGTCGCTGAATGGCTTTATTGTGGTCAGGTAACATGACACCGGAATTTACGAGACAGCGTCGACAGTGCTGACTAATTTCTTCTCCGATACTTGAGGTTTTTATTTTATTTTTTCAATTAGTAAACAGGTCAAGTCACTAAGGAATTTGATTTCCAAGCAACAATAATAACAAAAAACGAACTTCAATAAAGCATTCTAATCGTGGACTAAAAGGAATAAATTCAAAAGCAGGGCTTCTGGAAACATAAATTGTCTAACACATGGACTCAAGACGTGGTACGTTTTGTGAAACAAAACAAAAATCGTATTCCTCGCTTTTCCTCGGAATCAAACAATTATATAGTTCGGGGAAGCAGCCAACTCGACGAACGTGTCATTGATAAAGAACTCTGCCACAAACTTGGCACGATCATCGTACAACTGCAAGTACTACGGAGATCCAGACACCAGACGAACTGGAGAATGAAGAGTCATAGACAAATACAGTGCTGTTGTGCATTAATTTACATCCGTCTGGAGAATTATTTTCGTACACTTGTGATTCTCCGAAATAAAGAGTCATCAATGTTTATATAGCTGTACCTCGTATCTGAGTGGTCGCACGGCTCAGAAAATAGTTAAGATTATAAATTACAGTGCATCAAAAACATTTAGGGAATGCCCAACTGGGGACTCGTGTTTTTTAACTACAATATTCTGGTCTTGACAAACGGTGCAGATCACATTTAAAAAAAATCCGACCATTTCTCTGCTGCAGACATTTTTAGAATGAAACACTGTAAATTCGCTCCAAAACGCTGCCTCCTGAAATTTAAAATCATATACCGGTATTTTCAGCATATATTTTCGAACTGTCGTCGAAAGAAAGCTTTTTTGGTCAGCGAAGGGAATGAGCAATAATTATTCAGAAAAAATAATGCGCGAAATACGAGGGATGATTCAAACTTTCGTCAGTACATTAAAATGAGAATCTTCGGATGTCCAAGTCATTCGAATTCGGAAAAAGACGAATTATTCGCTGGAAATCGGTCGAATATCACTTCGTAAAAATAATCTTCATCATTATAACAGTACAAGAATACTTGAACCACGGAAGCACATGAACGACTACATTCATGAACCAACCCGTTCTACTTTTGATCCTCGTCCAGTCTATAATGGCAAGTTTATGAAACCACTTATTTCCGGTACATCCCTCGCAGGTTTCGTCTCTCTCCCCATCATATTTGCGAGAAAATTAGACCCAATTTCGTTTGCCAGCTTAAACGCGCGTAAATAAGGGGAAGACGTGGTCTCAAAAAAAACGATAATGATACACTATACACTAATTCAGCATACTATCGCTGGAATAGTGAGAATAACAACTGTCACTCACAAATGCAAGACGCAGCCAGAAGCCGTTGGGCGTCATCCGGAGACTCGCAGTCCGCATAAAACGGCCTCAGGGCGTAAATGGCGAAGGTGAGCGAGACGATCGCCTGAGAAGCTGGTCTCACAATCATGCACTCCACCCACAGTCGCAGGAATCCGCAGAAAGGCCCAAACGCCTCCATGATGTAGGCGTAATCTGCTCCGGACCTACGCGAGAGAAAAAAAAAAATAATTTACGTTTTTATTTTTTATTCCGTATCGATGAGCTTCGTCATGGGATAATTGAGTGTGTGATGCCCAGGTTCCTTTACATTATTTTGAGATTCTGGATATATGGACAGTATATATAACGAAGCAACACCCGAAAAATACTTCCGTTTCTCGTATTATTCCCGCTGTCTTGAAAAGAAAAAAGAGAATAAATGCTCATGGAAAGGTTGATCAATCACTCACTTAGATTTGTTACGTCGTACACTATATCAGATTACCGAGAGGTTTAATGAGGAAACGGGTTGTTGCTCAGCAACACGGGAATAGATCATTTCCCTTCCGAAGAAACTTTTCCCCACTTCGTTTTTTCGCGGCTCAACATCGAACATTTTATTTTTGCTTTTTTTTAATGGACTAGAGTTCATTTCTGTACTGAGATTCGCTTCGGTTTTAGATGACACGAGGAACACAGTTCATGAATTCGAAACGGAACGTTTGCTAAAGCTCTACAGTATTTGCCGGATAAAAACTGAGGCAACTACAGATCGAGCGAAAATTAAGGCCCAGTGAGTATCCTGTATTGAAAGAAATGCAATATAGAAACTATACAGAAGAGCATTGAGGAAATAAAAAAATTCATTTTATTAGTAACACGGAATGTCCAATTCCCAATAATCCGTACTTTCAACGAGTTCACTAGGTTTTGATGCAACACAAACGCTTGCTGCTAGTATGACATATTTCCTAATTACGCGTGGGAAACACAGATTTATTTCAGAATTCAATTTTAATAGAGTTGATGGAATTGAACGGAATCAAAGAAGTTATAACCACAGAAAAGAGAGAACAGGTTTACCTGGAATGAAGTATTTAAAATTAGTTGAATTTTTCAAAAGATACTTCCCATTTCAAAGAAAATCGACTGATGATTGCTTCAATATTCTTTTGAACTTCTGATTCAACATAACTCGAAAATAACTTCCGCTCGAATCTGAACTCGAATTTAAAAAAAAAATTGCTGCGTAAAAATTAGTCCAAAATTTGTTCGTCATTGACCAACAATGGCTTGAATCTGACAACGACTTTTTCTAAAAATTGTTGCGTGAAAATGCGACAAAAATCCGCGGGTCCGCCATTCATATCCCGAGCACTGATAAAAAATATAGCACCACAACGTACGGTATTTACTGTACTCGAGTACGACTCGCACCATTTTTTTAAGAAACAGGGGCAAAAAGGCGTTGAGCGTCATTGACGGGTACGAATTTGCTAGATACCGATTTTTTTCAATTTCTGATATTTTTTCACCTGGGTAAAAGTGTATCGAGGTTTTTTCGATGATTTGCTTGAGAAGACAAAATATCATTGTTGAACTCGGCTTGTAAGTGGGCTTGAATCAAATTTTTACACGATTGAGTTTTAAAAAAAAGGGTTTGGTAACACTGAAAACTAAGGTGCGCACCGTACTTGAGGTTACTCGAATAAATAAGGTATTCAACTATACATTCAGGGATATTCAGAGCCTCATTGACGAATAATACAGTACCGCAACTGATTCAACCAAATTTCAAGGACCAGGTTTCATCCCTTTTGAGAGAAAAGAAAAAGCCAAGTACAGCAGCATGCGGTGATTCTAACGTACTTGGTTATCATGCAGCCGAGCTCGCAGTAGCAGTAGGCGCCGATGGTCGAGAAGATCCCGCACACTGTCCACATGATGAGCGCCATGCCCGATGACCCAGTGCCCTTGAGGACGCCTGTGGGCGAGATGAAGATCCCACTGCCAATGATACTGCCCACAATGACAGTGACGCCGTTCATGAGTCCCAGCTTGGGCTTCAGCGCTGGCGTCCCTTCGTCAATCTGCAGCGCCGACGGCCCTTCGCCGTCCGGCATCATCTTCTCCCGCTCCTCCTTGTCCGCCGGACTGTACGAGTTCTTCCCTTCACCCATGATTTCAGCCTTGGCTTATACCTTTTCCTTTGATCTGATTCTGTTTATTTGTAATTTGTTCTTTTAAAAAGGGTCACCGAACAAGCGACTCGTTGAAAACGGCGCGAGCAGTTTATAGCTGGCAACGGCCAGCGGAGGTCTGCGAGTGGAACTGCGCGCGAAGTAGTTTGCCTTCCTGGAATTGCGACAACAAGTCGAAGACACATATACGAGCATTCTGGTCATTTAAAATGCGTAATCACTAAATAATTCCGAAACATCACTCGGTACTCGCAAGAATCTGAAAGCATGCAGCCAGTTTATCGAATCTGATTAAAGAACATTATTTAAACCATCAGTGGTCTGCAACCCGTGGTCTTCGGACCGGCGCTGGTCCGCAGAAGTTTTTTTTTTGCTAGTCCGCAGGAAATTTTCTTCCGCATAATAAATGCATCAAAATTTGTAATTAAGTCAGTCATTGTTATCTGACATTTCAGAACGAAAACGGCAGTTGAAATTACAGCACAGTATCTGATTGAGAGTAAAAATTGGCCTTTCTCCTGTTAACACTTCAAATTTTCACCTGCTGGAATATATTATTTAAAGTTTTCTTTCTGAGAGACATTTCTTCAAGTTCAGCTTTGTAATTTTTTGAAGACATTCCAATATTGCTGCCTCATTTTCCCTTAAACTAATTATTTTAACAGAAACTCGGTTTTGGAAAACTTTATGCAGGTACAGTATTTAAAAACTTTTCTGCGGATCTGCCACACTTTTATGGAACTTTGCCGGTCTGCAGAAAATTTTATGAAAATTTGCCAGTCCGCAGTCCCAAAAAGGTTGGGGAACACGGGTAAAAGAAAAAAAAAATTCGAACTGTCCTCCAATTAAAATAGGGATGTCACCTGACTTGTACAGGTTGCAGATCACATGGACCAGCTATGCAATAATCTCACAAAATACAAATGCTATCCATAACTTTGATTGTCAAATTGAAGACATCTTGAAAAACTTGCTACCCAATATGCATACACATTCCACATGCAGGTTAAAAACCAGGATAAGCGGTCTGAAGCGCAGTTACCCGTCAAACAGTTGCCTTAAGTTACTGTTAAAACTCCAGGAATACTGAACAAATGACTTCATGGACCTTGAATAACCGTTAGTTTGTTATTCTTAAAAAGTACTCGATAAATTATGCTAGACGCACGTTCTTGCACTAAACAAGTTCTTGCTGAATCATCATTGCAAGATTATGAACAACAACAGGAACAGCTGGTTATATATTGTCGTTGCACTCCGATTAATCTGAATAGCATTTGTTTAATCTTGTCTGGAGAATCTGGTGAGAGAACAGACTGAGCGAAAAAAGTTACATTTTCACTGCGTCAAGAAATCTCTCATGTTCTCGGTTCTCCGCGAAAACGAACATTTTAGCTGGATAAACTCTGGTTGTGCGTGATTTGATCAGGATAAAAGAGGAAAACTGAGCGTTCAGACGATCGCAGTTCGTTATTAAAACGACACGTCTTCAAATTCCAGCTTCGTGAAGACATAAAAGAATGAAGTTTGAAATTTTTACTCAATAGAGAATTCATTACTGTATAATTCGCTGCCGTCTTCAATTTGTTATCGTATTCGCTTCGCTCTTGGGACGGGTCCAAGGCCTTCTGAGAAGAATACAACTTTTGAATTAAATTTGAATCCAAAATGAAAATTTTAAAAAATCCTTGCCATAATTCTTGGTTCAAGGGTACAGAACAAGAATCCTGTTGATACTACAGTATATGTGTCTGAGGATATCAAGTGAGAAATCGAAGCGTGAGCAGCGTTTTCAAAACTCGATCCTCGGATCCCTTAGAAACTAAATGCCATGAAATTGAGTACTCACGTTTGAAGCGTCAAGAATAAAATCCGAGTCGTAAAATTAATGGCTTCTCATGATTGTACATTATTCTATTAAATAAGATATCTAGCCAATGAGGCGGGGGAAAAACACACGGAGCTTATGACTGTAGAAAAAATTGTTGATCGCATAGGCCAAAAAAAAATCGAAGAAAACGGATCCTTCGTGAGCGAATGGTTAACGCCCCAACAGGTCTCACTGATCACGCTCAACGTGACCCCGTCGGAAACTACTGACCCCACAAAAAAAAAGGAATTCCAAAATCGTCAGGCACAAAAAAAAAAATCACTGCCCACAGCTCAGAAAAAATAAACTCAAAATTCGTGACTCAAAAGATGGTTGACATGAACCAAGCGTATCGCAAGTACTTGTGTGTTCACTGACGCCAGAACGCGAGATGAATCCTAAGGTTTCGTGGTGTGTGGGCTTGTTAGCATTAATTGAGTTCCTCCTTTTTGGGGGAAGTTAAACCAAGGGGTGCTGGAGGAGAGAGGTTTGTTCAAGCTTGACATGGTAAACGTGTTCGCGATTTTTCTCACGATTTGTGTACATGTGTCACGGAATACAAAGGGGGACCTGGCAGCAGTCGTAATTGACGCGGGACGGGGGTTCCGCCCTTCTCGGCAGACACTTATAAACATTTCCTTTTTCATACCAACAAATTTTTAAAAATATTCTTTAATATTCCGTGCTGAGCAAAAAATTCAGACATTTGAGGAAAAAACACGAGTGGTGTACTCTCGAATCTCACACAAATTTTTGTCCAAAACAAGACGCTTATGCCATTCTGGAAATTAGAAATCAATATCTTGCTTTTTTGATCATTAGCAATAATTCAAAAGTTTTCTAAGCCAAACATTCAGGCGTCGTTTTAAAGAGATTTTCTTTTTACTACTTCTCATTTATCAGACGAACTTCGACAAACTATCAACGAAACGGAAGTGTGACAAATGGAATTCAATTCAACTTAGCAAGCAAATTTCTGCGGAAAATGTCGGAAACATCTTTTGCATACTCTGCGACGAAAATTATAAATTCTGTACTCTTTTTAATTTCGGATTCCAGCACGAAAAGCGTAAAATAAGGTATGAATAATAAATCAGCATTTTCAATAACACTTGAAAATAATACACATTCGAATGGTGAGAGCCGCATAATGGTAGTGCTGTACTGTAATAACGTTGTTCGAAGACGATTGCCAAAAATCACGAAGATCATCATACATTTTTATAGCATAAAAAAATAACTGACCAGGCAAGCAGTACATACGATCAGCAGCAGTACAGTGGAGTACAGTACAGTAGTTGACATTAGAACTTGTGCATCAGTGAAGGAAGGGAAGTTGTTGAAAGAAATCAAATTCAAAACAAGTACAGATCCGTCTCTGTCAACACTGAAATTCATACGACTTTAATATCGGAAAGTTTCAAAACGCTTGACAAACAGAACACACCTTCTGTGGTGAAGAATTTTTTAGAAAAATTTAGTAGCATATACGGTAGTTTGAGAATTTGATTAATTGTGCTCCATTTTCAAACGTGAGCGGAAACAATCGAACAAAGCGGCATTCAATAAATCATCGTTCGGATGAACTGGGGAATGCACGTAAAATCAAGATCAGTTCGAAGAAAATCAGAAAGCCAACACAATATTTTAGAATAATGGAGCGCATGTGAGAATCACGAACAGCCAAAACGACAGATCTGGATCAGCGTTTTTTTGAGAAAAGTTGATGGGATCATTTAGGAAATGTGTCGCTCTAGGGAGAATTTTGCAATGATGTCGCCGATTTGACGTCAGGCAATGTTTCCCTCTCATATATTCTTTCATTTATAGCATCTAAAAAATCGCATCACACGGGAGAATGTTTCTTGTTCAGCAGGAAAATTCAAGTTCTACAGTGGCTAGATGTAAAAAATAAATAAAAAACAAGACGAGGTAAGATTCACCGGGTGAAAGCACGTTCCGATTCGTTTCAAGTTGACACCAATAAGAACCACTTCCTTCGATCCACGAAAAATGTTCAAAAAAAAATACTCATTTGAAGTCTGACAAAATTTGAAATTTTCAATGAAAACAAATAAACGAGCTCATGGTGATGAACATAAGTAAAAATAAATACTGTAAAATACTACACATCACCGAACATTTTCATGGAACAGTTCATGAGGTCATTCTCAAAGGCGTTCGTCGAAATTCACGAGAATATATTGACAATTTTACTTCAGATCATACGAGAGTACAATACTTCCAACTTTGAGAATATTTTTATCCGTTCATCAATTGCAGATCCAATTTCATTATTATTCCCTCATCCAAGTCACTCGATGATCTAAATTCCTCAGCAGGTCGATGAGAAAAGGGGCGAAAAACGACGACAAACTCAAGTCGAACCGGCGAAAGAAACTTTCTGCTACTCATCGTCGCTTGTTCGGAATCACTTTTCTCGCCGCCGCACAGGAATTGTCCTCCGAGATGACGACGAAACATCCCGAGTCTGAAACACGCCCGGGCAAGAAGCGCGCACTGCACTGCAGAATTGATTTCTTCGTGCCAAAAAACACCGGGGAGAACGTGGCGGAATTGCATGACGCAATCCTGCCAAGCAGCGCGGTCATAAGCTGCTGCGACGACAAAACTGGCGCGCGTTTGTGGAAATGGCCACGAAAAAACTGCAGGCGGTTTTCCCCCAACGTCCCTGCTTCCCTTTCACATACATGTACACCCGCGTACTTCCCTCCCGCGATTCCACTATACTGTATATATATATATATATATATACTCTCCTGTACTATACTTTACTGTAGTGTACAGTACAATACTGTATTGCACAGCTCGTGCATGCCGTGGGGAGTTGTTCCGCAAAAGACGCATCGATCACGACCCAGACGTCTACATACCACGTACTGGTTTAAACAAAATGCTTGGAAAATGCCACGAACGCGGGTCTTCGAGTACACGAGGACACAGAATTTCGGGCATTCGAACAATTTAAAAATCCTGAAAAAAGCCTACGGACATTTATGACATTTTAGGAGAGTGTATAATAAGTATTGTACTGTACGCTGTGACATGTGTACCAGTGCTGCTCAGCAGATGGCCCGCGGGCCACATGTGCCCCGCAGAAACTATTCGTTCATCCCGCAGTCTCTCCCCTATCTACATTAAAAAACATATATTTATGTTGCTCCACCCTTGTAAATTTCTACAATAAAATCTATAGCTTGTGATTCAACGCATAGCACTGGATTACATTTGAAACTTTCCCTTTATAACAGGAAAATTTGGAGCCTCAAAAATTGTGTATTGTGGCCAGCAAACACTCTCTGCGTTTGCAATGCGGCCCTTGGCCACGAAAATTATTTATACGCTCACATGCTTGACCACATATGAGGTGGGCAGCACTGATTATAGTATCGAAGGACTGTGAATGTGTAAATACTTTTTTTTAGCATATATGCTTTAAAAAACAGTATTTCCAAAGGATTTCCAAATAGTTTCGGAAGTTTCCTACACCCAAAATTAATATTCCGACCTCCGGACAAAGATGGGTGCTCAAGTGAGTGTAAAGCTTTAGTCTGGTTGATGAGAAAGTCTCATTCTCTCAGTTAAAACATTTAAAGCATTGTCTAAATGATTAACTGTGACATTTTTATACTTTTCCACTGTCATAAATCATGAACCATTCTATACAAAATAAAAGAATCGCTTGTTTGAACAGTCCTAAAATTAACTTGAGTTATAGTGTGATAAAGCGCCACTAAACTGCTGCACTGTATAACGGTCTAACCGAGGCAAATGAAATTGGGAAAATGTGCATCCAATTTTCTCGCCAGTCTCCGAGTCTACACACATGTTGCAGCAGAACTAAATGAAAAGTGTGAGTGGTGAGGGAGGTCCTCATTCGTCTCCAACCTGATCAGATGCTGATCAGAGTTGTTCCCTCTGAATGCAGGATATAATGCAATTTCAGCGAAGGAGTTACGAAAAACGAATGACATCACTCATGATCCAACCCTCGCAGCACCCGTCTGGCAGATGTTGAACGCAACCCGTAAATCCCAGCATCTCTGTAGTTTGAACCACTATATATACGCGAAGATTGCAAGATATGTACCAGTACACAGTGGATTCTCCCATTCCTCATTCTCTTTTCGATTTCTTTTCACATCATACCATACGGGCGATGAAGGAAAAGTTTTCGTAGTAACCCAGTGCGGCAAGAGGATGGCGGGAATCTGGGGCTGCGTGGCGCCCACCGTCGAGCGGGGGAGGGGAGGGCTTCGACCCGGGTTTCAATGAGGAAGCTTGCGTACGAAACCCCGACCCAGTTCCTGGGTTTCTCTCTCTACTCGAACCAGAGACAAAACCCGGGGATCCGCCATGGCAGCGAGGAACAGCCTGCGTCACGCGCTGAAGTGAGGGGGGGGGGGGGGAGGGGGTTTGTTGTTGCTGCTGATTTGATTTCCAGATGGACGAAAACTTCTGGCATCGACGTCATCAGGATACTTCGAGAGAATAATGCACGCAGACACATTTTTTGATGAGAAGCAAGAGTGTGGTGAAGGGATTTTTTTCATGATGTGGAAATGTAGGGGAATAACAGGGGGATTATAATGGGGATTCATAATGTTGTTTTGTTTCAGTTGAGTGAACACTGATCATGTATGCAAAACTTGCAAACCTCTGACAGGTTTGGTTGAGCTCAGTTTCGCACACTTTTTGTGATCCGCCACACACTGCATTAAACTCCGTCAGGATTTTATTTTTGCAACTGCTGGCATTAAAAAACGGTGGTGGTCTGGCCAACATTTTGCCTTAAGAAATCTGCTTGACTTGAGGAACACTACAAGAAGAAAAACAAGAAATTAACACCAAATTTTTAGAATAAAATATTATAAAAATTTAGAAATACAGCATCCCTTTTTGTGACAGTTTATTCTGAAATTGAAGTAAAAATCAATATGCAGTATATATATATATATATATATATATATATATATATATATGCATACAGTATATAATTTTTTAGGAAATTTTAATTCCCTTATTGCTTCTAATTATGCTGATGCAAACATTTCAATTAGAAATAATAAGTACAAGTAATATGTTTTGGGCTATTTTTCATGCTTCATTTTTTATTTCAACTTTATTTCATTTCTCACTGGAACCAATTACATTATTGTTATTCATAGGATATTTATTGTTTTTCACAGGTTAATCTGGGAACTTGTACCTTACAAAGCACATGCCACAATTAATAAACCAGCTGATCGTTCGTTTTATGTAAAATTACTGAACATATATATATATTTATTTATTTATTTGGGGCATATTGTGTAACACGTTTTTCGGATTCTGAGAATTTCAGTTCATGATTCGCACTATACTGTATAATGCATGTAAAAGAATGCTTCTTCACCCAAATTCATTATAACAGCTAGTTCGATTCACAATACATTTTGTTAATCACAGAAGCACAGAGGACAATAGATCACAAGATCTATCTCCACACGTAAAATGATAAAATTAACTTGCGTACTGTCCACGTATACAATTACCGCCATCAAAATCAGACACAAGTAGCCGTCCAAAAACCGATCCAAAACATTGCAGAATCTTGTCATGGAAATTCGTCTAGTCCAGAAAATGAAGCTTCCGACCGTAACGCCGGTTCGGGTTTTCACACACCCGTGGCTTCATGGCACACACCCAAACGACTGCTGGGGGGTGAATAGGGTGGGGGAGGAATAAGAGAATATCAGCCCATCTGCGCGCCACGGGTTCTCCGCTGTAGACTGTTGACGTCACCACGGGTCAAGAAGGAAGTCGTAACGACAACAAAAACAACGACGAAGAGAGGAAAGCACCTGACTGACAATGCGCAATAAAGAACTAACTGCGACGAGTCTTCTGCTGACTCCTATATATACAGTGTATTGTATAGGATATAGTATTCATAAATAATTTTCCGGTTGACAAAATTGATTTCGCCTAAATCAGTGTTCCCCAACCGCCAACCCGCGGACCGATGCAGGTCCGCAGAAGTCTTTTGCCGGTCCGCGGAGAAATTTTTGCAGCGTAATAAATTGAGAAAAGTAGCGATGAAGTCTCGTATCTTCATCTGAAACCTCGGAAAAACAAATGGCAGTTGAAATTGTCCAAAGAAAACAAAACTTGGCTTTTCTCTTAATTACACTTCAGAAAAATATTCACATGCTGAAATAAATTATTTAAAATTTTTAAGTCTGAGAAACCTTTCCTCAAGCCCACCTTTCTAATTTTTTGAAAATATTTTTCTATACACCTGCATCATTGGATCTCAATAAAAAAAAGCCAGAAGCTTTTTAAATGCCTACAATAAAGCTTTCTGCAAAAAAGTTGAAAAACGTTGCCGGTCCGCTGAACATTTTTGGGAAATTCGCGGGTCCGCGAAAATTTCAAGGGTGATTTGCCGGTCCCTGGGCCCAAAAAGGACAGGGAACACTGTCCTAAATGCCAAAAATCAACGCCGCCCGTCTGAGCACCAAAAATACTGATCGACTCCGAAGACATTGTTGACGTATACGGTGAAAAAAATAAAACTTTATTTTCGGCTACATGTATTGCTCTCATACATCTTCCGACGGTTTTTGTGCTACAGGCGCAGGAATTCGTCCCTGAAAAAAAGGGAATGTTTTTCTCCACGGAATATGATTTAAAAATTACTGACATGTGCAATTAAATGCATGGAGCAAGGATCGTGGGCATGGAAGAGAAAGATACACCGGTTGACTTTATTTTTTACCGTTTATCATCCGGACACGAACAGTGTGATTGTTTGCCTGGCAGTTATTTAAAAATGTATATAATTGGATTCATTTGTCATAATTTCTCATATAGTTTGTTCAATTCAAACGCATTAAATCACCTCTTTTTGTTCAAGAATTGAAAGCAATTTGTAAATGTCGATTTCGACGATTATTGCAATTTCCAAATCCGACATTTCCCTTCCAAAACCGTGAAACCACTCAAAACGATCGAGGATGTGAAGGCATTTCTGAAAGGGACTTTTTCATACTTTTTTCAATTGTTTACGAAAGTCGAAAGAAAAAAAATTATCCACGCAACCCTTCAGAACTATTTGGTCGCATAAATTGCCCTGTTCTTCATTGAAGCCTTCGATGACATTCCGCGTGCAGTATTATCACAGGTAATTGCTTAAAATATTGCAAAATGTCTCTCATATAGAAGACTTCACTCAAGTTTTCGGTTTCCAGATCCCAAAATCCAGCTGCGTAATAAAAGCTGCACTATATGTCAAAGGAAAACTTTATCTGCAACAATCGTAAGGAGTTCCATTCCTGATCACTTAATAAATTCTAGATTAGTGTCAAATGCAACATATTATTATTATCATGCAATTATGTTTGCATTTGAAAAAATTTCAAGGAAATAACATACAATATATTCAAAACTGGCAACGTTGTTTCCATTGCTCTCAAAATATTTAACAGAGGTTTTCAAACAGCAGCAGGCGAAAAACGACATTGGAAGATTACGTTACATAAAAAAGCTGTATTTTTGTGAACTGGAACAGTGCGTAAAATAAAATAAAATCGCACCAAACAGGTCTAAAAATTCTGTACAGTTCTGTCCTGCTCATGGTTAAAACTATTTTAAAAATTTGTAAAGAAAATACAGTATCTCTATCGGCAATTCAGCATATTTCAATTAGTTATTCACGTGTTCACGAAATCGATTCATAGGCACTCCTCGTCGATGAAAAATTCCCCGCCAAATACCTTGCGTAACGACTTGAAACGAATTCTGAATTTGCCCCGTCAAAATAAACGATTCAAAGTGGCCTCAATTCGATTCAAGGGGACGTTCGTTTTCGCTAGAAGAACATTGTACTGTATAATCTGAATTATAATGAACTTCCGATGTAAAAGCGAAGGTATTTATGCAGCTGCCCGGAAATCACGAGGGAGGTAATAATTCCGGCTCCACAGATTTGAAAACGCATTATCCCACGCATAAGATTCGTCTATGGCTGCGTGCGGAATAAGGTTCGTATATATTACGGTAATCGGAATACGCATATGAGTCGATTCGGGATTGCGGAAACATAGTAAGGATAAAATGTAAATTGAGGGGAAGGCTCCTGCTGGTCACGAAGCCTCTGGCACTCGAAATAATGACCAGAACACCGCGAACGAGTCTGGTTATAAAATACGTTTGCTAAGTAAAGTACTGTGTATATCACAGCATTCACCACATTAAAGCGCGTATATTTATAGTCTGCCCCGAATTTTCATCAGTGATTCTTCGGTGGGGGATACAATTACATAATCTGCAAACAGGTGGAAGAATCAGAAAAAAATGCAACCTATAAAAAATAAAACCGTGCAAATTTTCTACACACAGAAATTCGAATGCTGGAAAACGGGGCGATTTTATTGATTGAAATTATTTAGAGTGTATTTTCTGCTCAAAGTGAGAAATTATCCACCGGGGCGTTTATAAGAGGAAATAAACGACGAATCTCGGTTCTTACTTCTTAGTAATCTACACATGGTTTTTTTCAAATTAATTTTGCTTATCGTATTTACTGGTGTGACACAAGCATGTTTTCCCCCAAATTTTGCAAGAAAAAATACAGAGACGGGTTTGAATAAACGATGAAAAATAACATGCGATTTACAGGGAATTTTCCTAGATACCGTGTGCATAGAATTCAACAAAGCGTTCCACAAGACGGCTGCGTCAAAATGGTCCGGAAGATTCGGAATATGCACACTTGGAAAGCGGAAAGTCAGAAAATAAAGCTTGTTGATCATCATCATCACTTGGAAACCCTGAGGACTTCATTTGATCCCGATTAAAATTCTGAACCATTCCTACAGTAAATATACTGCATTAGTTTCTCGGCTTATTTTGTGATTATCGAATGAACAAGATACAGTACGCGGATACATAATGCTGTACTATACTCAATAAATACCTATGTGATTGAAATATTCGAAACACATAGATTATGTATTTTTCCGCTTCAGCGGACGAATAAGCATGTTCTTCTCGTGTTAATCTCCAGAAGTAACGCTTTTGACAGGTGAAGAAAAACTGGTGCAGTTTTTTTAACGGAGTAAAGGTCACCGTCGCTTCCAAAAATAAAAGTGTATTCATTCGGCTAACGTTGTGTACAGGTGGTTGGCTCACATCTGCTGCACTACTGACAGATTTTCATCACCCCAAGAACTTTTCTTCTTATGCTGAACAAAATGTTTATTATCGTCATGGTAGATCCTGGCTGTTTGTCATTCCTTTCTACGAGCTTGAAATGCTCCGCAATTTATTCGAATTTTGTTGTGTCTGTGCTGGTTATACAGTTTAAGTGATGTCTGCAGTTGGTTAAAATCCCAACAGCTCCACAGCACGGATCAATATCCCGTATGTACAGTATATTATTACGTTGGGTGTACCGGGGGAATTTTTCGCGGCAACACAAACACAGTTTCATGTCCATCTCTTTGTTCATAGATCAAGATAAACGATCACTTATTCCTTAGTGAAAATTTCTGAATGTTTCGGCCCGGACCGCTGACTAAGATACTGTAATTCGATTTTGATCGAAGGTGGACCCAGTTTAATCTGTCTCACGATCTCCGCACAATTACGGATTCAAAGATACTGTAAAATGTTACACAACTTGAATAAGACAAACCTTCCATCGTTATGCGTCCAACAAGACTGCAATGCTGAATAAAGTTGAATAAAGTGGGTCTCGAAGATGCAGACATAATTACAGTATTTCTCAGACTGGGTCTATTTGATGGAATGGCTGCATGATGCATAACATTTTTCATAGACTTCAAAAGAAAATTTTTATGTCTTTTAATATTTAGCAAATATTGGGAAAAGTCCTAGAAAATTCAAAAAAGTGTTTCCAAACATTTTAACATACATAAAATACCTGTACAGAAGCAAACCAAGCAGAATCTGCACTTTTGGTAGCGTGAATAGCTCGAAAGGCGAAAATAAGCACATGTTATTACACTGTACATAGTCGATGGATAAGCCCCTAAAAATATAAAAAAGACAAAATCAACGTGTTTTGGAAGATAGACGGAGGTAAATTAATAATATGATTTATTTTGAATTAATGTCCATGGTAGTAAAGGCTATAGCTAAATTTTCAGGCGGTATCAAAACTTCAAATACTGAATCAGGCTTTCTTTCTTCTAGAAATTTTTGAAAAAGAGTCCATACCTCATGACATTTTAAAGAAATCGAGTCAGGGTTTTTTCTCTTTTTTGGTTTCAAACTGTCCGTGCGTCGAATTGTCTGCATGTCAGGGTGTTCTTATGTCAGGGCCTCCCTGTGAAGTACTGAATATCGACAAAAAGGATGAAACAAAACGCTTATGCTGGTTTTTCAATTTTTCATTCTTCATTTTACGCATATTTTTTACAGACTTTATCTAATACATTTATTAAAACTATAAATTTTTTTTCGAGTCGCTCTTATTTTCGGAGAACATACAGAGCAGTATGACTGCTGATTTATTTTCCATAACAAGAATGGTAGAGGATTCAAAGCGCCCAGCCATAAAGGAAATCGGTATTCAACATAAGAATGAAGTCTTTCTGGTCTCATCAAATGCGCTCGGGTTCACAACAAACGCATGCACGAACACAGTCGTTCTCTTTCACCTGCTTTTGAAAATATCACCATGACCGCACTCGGAAAATAACACATAAAAAGAAGCCAACGACGCGATATCTTTGGCGATCACCCGCCCGCAGTTCTCATAGCTAGGATCACGTATCGAGCGAAGGGGGTCAAGAAGGCTTCCAGCAGCAGCCCGACTTCGGCACCCAGCACTACACATGCGCTTTCGACGAGTGCGGGTGTTCGAATGCGGGGTCCACAACCACTATTACGCCAATAAGCAGTAAAATATTACAACACGTGTGGCCGGTGGGTTCTGTCATTGACGCCATTCGCACTCTGCCTCCGCAGATCGCGGACGAGGAATGGCTGCGACTGCAGTGGTGCTCCCTGGCGGCGCGGTGGACGGACTTCTCGCCGGAGCTCACATGTGAGCTGCCGAATTTACACTGCTCCCCCTTCCCCCTGCCTCACTCCCTGAACCCATCACTCTCTCCTTAAAGAAAAATCATGAGAGACTTCAGAAGACCTGTTTGAATAGGTATAAACAGTGTAGTGGGAGAAGTACTATCTACAACTATAATTAATATTCATTTTACTAAACCTTATGGCTTTACTGAAGGTTCTCTTTTCATTACTCTGATTATAAAAGTTGNTTCATTTTTATAAACCTTATGGCTTTACTGAAGGTTCTCTTTTCATTACTCTGATGATAAAAGTTGAGTACATGCAATGAGAAATTGTCTGAATTAAATTCGCTACTAAAGGGTTCTTATATTGTATTTATTTGCATTCATATTCTCAATGCTGCCCTACCTATGGACATTCAAAATTGTTTCTAACAATTCAAACTAGAAATTCGTATGATATAAATGCATACCTTATGAAGTTTTCCAAATATCATTTGTTTGATGTGAAATATTCATGATTTATATTGAGTTCACAACCATGCATAATTTGAGTTCATAATTTCTAATATTGCGTCATTGATTGATTCCCTGTTTTCCAATGATGACTTTTTCAAAATATCAGTATTGGTACAGTAGAGTATTTATGAAATGGCATAAATCCTGTATATGTACCACATCCTATATATGTACGAGTGTTCATAAAGAGACCAGACTGATGTTCTTCTTCAGTCAGCATACTATAGTGTCCTCTATACCAAAATGAGGAAAACTTCCCCATTTGTATATTTCTCAATCTTGCTGTCATGGTGCCAGCCATAAGTTGGAGCCAGTCAGTTCTATAATCTTGCATCTTCTTATTCCCTGTACAGTATGTATGACAAGCACACCATAGAAAATTACTCAGGAGCCACAGTTGATGTTTTCATTTATATATATATATATTTTATACTAGCCCTTTTACTCTTTTATTTTGGTCTCTGCTTTCAGAGATGAGGCTGATGCACTTCAACTGTTACCTGAAATGGAAACTCCACGAGCTCTAGAAGGTTCTTTTTTCCCCTCTTTGGTTTCCCTTGAGATGTTTGCTACAGTGTTCCACTTTTGGAAACAGGGCCGCGGGTTTGAATAGAAGCGCAGAGAAACAAATAACATGTTCACCCAGGAAACTTTAGATTCACTGCAGTGTTTTTTGAACACTTTTTCATTGAGACGGATACATTTCATTTTGAGGGATGTTTAGAAATGATTTTCTGAAATTTGAAGAGATCTGGTGGCCGCATTTCCAAAATTCCCCCAAACATATTTTTTGATATAAAAGGTTATTTTTTGCTTTCTTCTGCAAAAGACTTGGGGAACTGCAACTAAACAGCTTTGAAAGATTTTTTTAAATAGAGCTTTGAACTTTCAAGAGAGGATGTGGTTGAATTTCCAAAATGTTCTCACATATATTCTCCTATGTAAAATATATTTTTATGATTCCTTCTGGAAAAAAACGCGGGGAACTGGGACTAAACAACTGTATTTGACCACCAGAAAAATCTATCTTGGCTTTGCAATCCTTGGGTAACAGAGAAATTTATTCAAGTTGAAGAAAAATTGTATGCTGGTACTTATAATTCAAGTTTAGCTGTTCAAATTTTGGTTTTGTCTGAGTGACATGTTTGATTTGATTGGTTCTGTGGGATTTCTGTGCTTAACTTTTTGATTTGTTTCCTTGCACTTGCTGCTTCTGTTGTGTTTGCAATTATCTGTGATACATAAAATGCTCACTCATCGACCAATAAAATTCACCAGAAAATAAATAAATACAAATATTACAATTAGTCTACTTAATTGGAGACAGGCTGGAACCCCAACTGATTGTTGCGTTTCATTTGCCTATTCAATGTGTCTTTGTCTTGGCAAGAATTCTTCTATGAAAAAAAGCTTGGAAAATGATTTAGAAAACTTTTTAAACCAACATAAAAAATCTTTGAAAAACCCTATCAAGACTTTTTGGAAAATGACAATTTATTCCTATTATATTCTTCAATTACTTGACATCATCTTCAAGAAAAACAAAAAATATGACATCAATGGACAGATGAAAACATTGACGGTGCTATTTTTGATGCGATAGGTAAAAATACGGAAATATAGCCAGATAATATGTTGGGCGCTTTTTTCTGGCCATGCCTTAATATCAGTCATTAAACCGTGCTCAAAATGTGAGGCAAACCATCAATATCTTAATTTTAATGAGCTTCTTTCCAAACATAAACTTTGGAAATTGATGCATAACCGTGAATTATTGCTTCAAAATGCAGTGTTGCAACCATCATGTACCAAAACATTGGAGTTTGACTTGTGAACCGTGAGGATGAAATCAAAGCATTGAATTCTGGGCTACGCAAAATCCAGAAAATGTTACTCAATTTTTTGGTAAGAAATCGAGAACTTCTATGGCACATGATGGCGAAATTCCAGCCAATAAATTATATGTAAATTGTGGCCCTAGGCAGTGTCCTGTTTAAGGGAATATTCATTTTTTTGTGTTTCAGGAGGGCTCCGACCAGTCGCAGATGACTTTTCTCAGGGCCAGTGACATTGAAAGAACCGATTTTTGTCCCATATAAGTGTGGGCTTGGAGATTTCTTTGAACAGCGCCGCAAAAAAAGCCCTTTGTTTCCCTCCTTGCATTCTCAGAAATGTGCAGATCTGGTCATCTCGACCCGGACCTGCATTCTACCCAGCAGAAGGCTATTCTCGTCTTGTTTAGGACACAGCTTTGGTTGCTGTCAGAAAATGATTTAAAAATATATTTTTTCAAGATTCATACAAAATCACACAAATACCCAACGCACTCTTCCTTAAAAATCTCACTGGGAGATGTGGTGCCTGAACCTGAGTTTTTCCACAAGAAATTCCAAGCAAAAAAAATGAGCAAATTGCATATGAATACATGCAATTTATATTTTTTGCGCAAGGTTTCTTTTTTGCAGGAGTAAAATAGATATTTTTAGAGTTATTAATGAACAAGTGTGTGTCCGTCGAAAAAATTGGAAGTTTTGTACCTTTACCCTCAAGGCACATTCAAATTATAAATTTTGATTTTATGCATTGTCTTTTGGACCTTACTTCTCCAATAAACATAGGGAACGGAACTCCGTATATAATTGTTTGTAATCGTGCGTTAAAAAAATTAAAGTTTTTTGTACAAACTTTATGTTTAGTCGGTGAGGAACTTTTTTTATAATGGCGAGTCCAAAATTTTAATTTGAGAAAACACTCTCAACATACAGATGAAAAACTCACGCAAACTCAACACATTTTTATAATTTGTTAAAATTGAAATGCAATCACATTTTCAAAAAATTGGTCATTTCTTACAGGATCAAATTTGTAAAATTAGCGTGGAAATTCAGTTGACACATGAGATTGAAAATCATTCATAGTTTTTGGTGTGTCATTCTGACTTGAATCTTGCCCTGCACATCACTCAAACACATTTTATTTGGAAAATTTCATAGAAAAGTTATTCAAAAAATCCTTCACCGGCTCAAATAACTTCATGACAGTGACCAACGTTTTCATGTGATTCTCAAAGAATTTGAAGAGAAATTACCTTGAAAAATTAAAGAAAAAAACTTGAGGAATATCAACTGCTGATAGAATTTTTGACATATATTTAAAGGCAATAATATGGAATTACAAATACCCAATGCACTCTTCCTTAAAAATGGGCACTTTTTATTTCTTTATATTTCTTCAGTTTGGTCTGGTTAATATTGAATATTGTGGACTTGTTTTGTTCCCCATTTATTCTAAAACTCTAAAAAAGGAAAGTATTGAATAACATTTTTTATGCCAAGAAGAATGGGAGTGTACAAACACAGAACTTGCAGAGAAAATTCGCAAAAACTGTCATTTAGCACAGAATTTCCCTAAATGTCCATCTCCAGGACTGCCCAAACCCTTCAGTCTTTGATTGTGTCTCGTATGGTCACTATGCTTTTGATTAGACTTTTCCAAAATATTTATATTTGCTATTGAAGGAAAGCACAGTTGTGAACTGCATCATAATGGCTCACATGCTGTATTTGCATTGCCTCAAGCATTTGAAAAAGGCTAATATTTTTTGCAACTTGCAAAACCGGGTCTTTGCCAACGAATATGTGTAAATATATATTGCGAATACAGTAAAATCTCGTTACAACAAACTTTTGGGGACCGCAGAAAAAGTTTGTTATAACGGATAATTTGTTGTATCGAGATTATCAAAAAAATGACTGGAAAAATTTTTTCTGCTCAGATCTCCATATATTCTGAATCAGGCTTGCCTTTGAGTTTAAGAACTCAAATTATTGTTTGAAAAAATCAGTGATTCTTTTCTTAACCAAATTATTATTCACTGCTGCTGGCAATGCATCCTCAACTTTTTCTGTAGATCATATTTTTCATCACTTGCAATGTCAGAGCATGAGAAAAAAATTTAATTGACCGGACACAAGCAATCATTTCAATTGCTTGCTTGATGTCAATGTCAGTATCCTTTTTATCACATGCAATGTTCACAAGAATTTTCTATAAAATATTATTCCTGTAATGAACTTTCACAGTTTGCATTATGCCCTGGTCCAGAGGCTGAAAAAATGCAGCGCTGTTTGGTGGCAGATACTCCACTTGCACATTATCTAGGCAAGGAAGAATAGTGTGGACAGAGCAGTTGTCCCAAACAAGCAAGATTTTCCTTTTTTAATTTGCATGTCCTTGTTGACCTGCTGCAGCAATTTAGCAAAAATTGCAGTGGTCATCAAGTCACAGTTGTACGTGCTTGAGAAAAGGTGGTTTTGCTGATTTTCCAATGATGAGTGGACTCAAATTATCTATCCCTGATCGTAACGTTGTCCTCTCCCGACAGTCAGAGACGACACTAAAAGACGATGGTACTTTTCCTATTAAAGCAACAGCCAATGTGCATTTTGGAAACAATTTAAAAAAATGTCCATTTCATCTGCATTGAAAATGCTGTCAGGGCTGTAAGATGCAATACTTTTTTCATCTCACTAAGCTGCCACTCATTCACTTTTGTGGTGCGAACTGCTGACTCTTCCCCACAGATCCTTTTAGTTCAAATTCAAAATCAATCACAGAAACAATTAAGCCACCCAACACTAGCTAGAAATGATTTGTTGTCAAAAAAAAGTGCCAACTGCTTGACTTTCTCTTGAATTAAGGGTCAATTTATAGGAATGTTGCTAGATGGCACTTCTTGAAACCATGCAACTGCAGCCTTGTCTAGGTCTTCATGAGTAGCAGTCCACATTTGCTTGCAATGAGGTCCCATGTTGAAGTCACAATTTAATTTTTGACAAATTTTTCAAAATTGTTGACAAAGTTGCAGGCTTAATTCCAAATTCACTTGCCACCACCTTCTTTTTTTTGGTGCCTCAACTGCAGCAAAAATGCTTAGCTTCTTATTAAGAGTTGATTGTTGGCATTTTCTTTTTTGCAGTTTTTCATTCCCCATTCTGTGGACTGCCAAAAAATTATTTTGAAAAACAATATGAAACGCTTTTTGCCATGAATGCAGGGTGACAGCACCATGAATCCAAGCTAAACGATTGCATATTTTTGCTTGAATTTTTTTCTCATGATTGTTCATTTTTTAGAAGAAAATTGACACATTTTTTGCACAATAAAGAGGCAAGGGAAACATCTTGTTCGGGAAATTTGACAGATTTTTGTAACCCTGTACTGCATAGAACTGAAATGCATTGCTGTGTAGAGACACAGGAAAAGAAAAAAAGCAATGAAAAAAAGTCACTGAAGTGGGAAACACAAGCAATTTAAAATTAAGATTAATTTGTGTGACCAAAATTTTTTATCTTTAACTTTACCAGCAATTCTTTTCATACAATTCTTAGCATTTGTCCACAGTATCCAGAATTAAAAAGAAAAAATCCTGCGTTCACAAAATTTGTGAACAGTCACTGTCCCAAGTTGTACTGGAACCTCTTTCACAATGCATGGGACATGAACAATTTTTAATCTTTTAGGTGTGCATCTTTATTTTTATTCTTCAGAAGATGCTGGAGAACTGCTCCTTGGTTAGATATTTGGATAGATTCTGTGGACTTCTTGGTTCATTGTTTGATCCTGTAAATTTAAAAAAATGTATTCCAGGGAAGTCATTGCTGTTGGGGCAGTTATTCTACTGTATTAAAGTTTTTTGTATTTGAATGTCCTTCCTGCAAGTTCATGGGAAACAGAATGTTTGGATTAATCTCCAGGGGTCCAAACAATTCTACATGCAATTTTTGCTGTGTTCCAGGGATGAAGGGGTTTCATGGCAGTGGGTAAATATGGGTATGGGTATGGGTAAATAAAATGAAGAGCTCCAATTGAAAATAAATGCATAAAATTAAAGTGATTATCACACATGCTTAAAAAATTATTTTCATTTCTGAGGCACGAATAATAGAATGACTTGCATTGCAAAAATAAGCAGCTATAAAATTTTGGAAACATATCCAAGAAAGAAGCTGATATAAAACCATTCGCCTGATCTATGAATGATTGACTAATAATTTATATTTTGATAATCTATGAGTTTAGTCATGTACAAGGGTTCTAACAAAAGTTCTCGGAGTAGCACTGAAAATGGCCTACAATTGAACTGAAAAAAATTTATTCTTCAGGGAAAACATATTCTTAGGCACACAAAAAAATATCAGCCTGGTTTGACAATTTTTCTAAAATCTTTTGCAAAATCCACCCTGATAGAGTTTTGCTCTCCACTCAAAAGGAGAGGCGCCCTTTTTTTTATTGTAGCCCAGCTTTCCCCTCGGAATTCTCGAAATCAAGGTGGCATTCATGCCAAGAGTTGCCTCCAGGTTATCCAAGATAATTCCGCCATTTTCATCGACAGCTGCCACATTGGCCGCCACTTCGGCGGCTGTGAAGGCGGCTGTAGATGAAAATGGCGGAATTATCTTTGATGATCTGGAGGCAACCCTTGGCATGAATGCCAGGATGATTTCGAGAATTCCGTGGGGAAAGCTGGGACACATTTCAAAATAAGTCATTCATTGAAACCCTTATTGATCACAGAACTGCCATATGCATTTCACAACGCCTGAAATTTCTGGTTTGAGTACCGTAATTATTGAAAATTAACAAATACATAATATACGTTTTTTCATATTTCGTGGTTGCAGTTGGTATCATATGGTACACGAAAAAAGATACATCTTAGAAAAAACGCAATTATAGGGGACATATGTTCGAACGCGTTGATGAGGTGTTTTCTTTTCGTTGATTTCGTGGGATTATTAATCATCACGCTCCGTTTAAACCGGTAAAGGGAAACATCGGAAATGAATAGCTTCCCGGAGGAAGGCGAAAACTGCGCGTCGAGTCGGTCGGAAAGGCGTGAAAGCATAGATAATTTCATTCCATTTTTTTTCTTCTTCGTGTTTCCTCCGTAGATAGAAGCCAGCGGATCGGAAACAAATGCACGCTTCATATCGCACCGGGTTTTCACCCCCGCGCACGCCAGGGAATCATCATGAAACTGCTGCTGCTGCTGCTGCTGCCCTCCTTAATGAAAACCCCACCCCGAGGCGAAAGAGAACAACAACCCGTGCTGTTTTATTTCCCCGAACCAGGCGCTCATTCTTCCACTCGACTGTCCTATCGCAAGCAGGCAGAAGCACAGCACCACCACTACTACGGACAACAACTATAAGAGAGCATGTATAATAGATCCAAGGGGGGGGGGGGAATCAATCAACCACGGGTTATTTTCGTCGGGCATGGAAGTGACTTCCGAGAGCCTATTCATTATGTCTTTTATGGGAAAAGCATTAGCGCGATGCTCTTTCTCTCTGAGGTCGCCTTTCGTTGTCAATCCAATCTTGTTCGTCTCTCCCCTTTTTTTATCGGGGGGATGACGGTTTTATTTGGTCCTAATGCCTCGGCCATTCGGGGATAAGCCATCGACAATACGCATATTGAGGGCAAAAGGCTTACTTCTAAAGCATTATTGCACTTCATTTCTTTCCGTGGGCGTGAAAGCATTAGGACCCACCCGGACTGATTTTGCTCATCACATTTCCACAGTATTTATACAGGTGAAGTATTTTTTCTCTTTACAATAAAATGCAAGGGACCAGCACAAAATTGTTACATAGAGAATTTTGTAGCTATTACGTTGGGCAAGAACCATTTGGGGTAAACTAATTGTTGTAAAGGTAGTGAGACCCCCAGATGCGGACTTAATTGGTTAATTGAGAGTGTCCCTGGAAACTGGAACAAGATTTTATACTATTAATTTTTAGTCACAGTCGACAACATGAAATCCAAATTCCAGCCATGATTCACAAATTTTAAGCAATTATAACTTGAATGAAGACTATACTAATATCGTTGTGCCTTGTGCTTGATATATTGAATAAGCTGATGTTACAGAAGCATACAATTAGAATTCGATTCCCTATCAAAAGGGAAATAATCATTAGAAAATTTTTTTGACAAGGGATGAAAAAGATTCCAAGCAAAGTTTTTGAACATTTTTCATTGTAAAGAGGAAAATTAGGAAAATATAAACACTCTCGAGCAAAACACCGCACTTTCGAAGGAAATTTTGGGACAATATGTTCCTCTCTTTTGATGTCAAAAAAATCTGTGCTTTTCGAACATAATTTTATTCAGATAACTAATGCGCGTTCTTCAGCAGGAATGCTCAATGAACGTAATTGCAAATCCACTCCTAATTTTTTCCTGCGAATGAATAATACCAGAATAAGGACTGAAAACCATGCACACCCAATATGACGCAATTAACGCCTGAACTTTTTTTGTGCATCAACGGCAGAATACGTGAAAACTTAATGGATGGGAGAAAATCATTTTTTATTTTTATTTTTTGTGCTCAAAAAATAACCGCAGAAAGAATACCCAAAAAATTTCCAGCTTTGACGAGTTTGATGAGCGGCACTTTGGCAATGATGAGAAAGAGCAAAAGAAAAATCTCCATCGCTGAGTACGAGGATTCGCAGCGTTGCAACCCCCATTTGGGAAAAGAGTCATAGCTTTCTCGACCAACTGATGACTTCTATATTGCTTGTATTTGCATTAAGTTGACTCTCGATTGTGCTTCTGGAACAGGAAATCGGCTCCAAACCAAGGAAAAAGAAGCAGCAGGAAAATGTATGGGATGAGAGCCGCCATATATACGTGTATATACGTACGTACGTACGAAGCGGAAGAAGAAGAGCGGAAGTGAGCCTCGGATATGGCATCACAGCTTCGCGACGCATTTTTTGGCTTCGCTGAATTCTGCAGCATTTCATTACTTTTCCGTGAGTGACGAGGTCTTTTTTTTTACTCATTTTATTTTTGGTTCCTTCTCTCGGAAAATATATACGTGTGCGAAGAAGATTTAGCCCGATGACAGCAGTGCTGAAGAATAAAGGACCTCGTTGCAAAAATGTAGATGCATCAAAACTCGTATAAATAGCGGAGTGGCACTTATTTTTTAAAAATTGCAAGGAAACGGAAGATTTTTCGTGTATATGTGCACATTTCATACACGATTCTGCAAGTGCAGTAATCACGCATCGGATAATGTGATTGAATTTATCCTGTTATTCTTTTTCGTCTGTGGTCTCGGTGTTTTCTTTAACTGCTTTTTTTCTGAAATACACATTAATTTAGACTTCAGCCCTCAATAAACGAGGGTAGCCTGTCAAACCGACCGATTTTTGTGTTTATTTTCCTTTTTGTTCAGAAGTCCATCCTCAGCTATCTTCGTTACGGGAACTTAGCAGTAATTCCGTGACAGGGTCATTGCATTAATTTCATCCTTGCGACGCTTTGATTCGTCTGCAACCTCAAACAGTATTTGAAGAAATCAAGCAACCTTGATTTCTATATTTATTCGATATTTAGCATATTTATTCCGAATTTTACGCAATGATGGGAACAAGTTTTCCTGCTGAACCATTGAAAAAAAAATCTCTACTGCGTAAAACTCTTAGCGTATATAGATAGGCAAGATTTTATCGCGAAGCTTTCAGATATTATACAGGATTCTCTTTGATACCATCCCACCAGCATTTTGGTTCTGAATAATTCGGTGGACGTGTAGGTAGTCGCTAACGCGTGAGTGGAAGATTGAAGTGAGACTTTCAAGCAAATCAAAGGACGAGAACATGTTTTGATCTTGACAAGAGAGACATTGCGAAACATGCAGGCCTCGTTCGCGCTAAACTGGAAAATCTCGTTTCAAATCAGCACAACCGACCGCTGTTATCATTTTTCCACTAGCTATCAATCTGTCAGAGCAGCAAAAACAAAAACACAAAAACTGGGGTAGCTCGATTACCCGGGAGAGGCCGAGACGGAACCCATGCAGGGTTTCCCCTGATGTGATATATATGCTGAAAAACTTTCTAGATATTTTGAAATACTTTCCCTGATTGTACGAGGGTTCGTTGAACCCGTGAACCTATTTGCGTCACATTTCATTTTGTTTTTGTGTGTGTGTGACTCCTCACTCTGGTTGTCAGGTCGTTCCCCTTGGATGATATTGGCGAAAGTGTCAACAATAGTTTTGGGAGAACTTCTCTGTGAGGGATGACATTTTTTTAGAATATTTTCAGCAAAAGTCACTGTCAATCGATCTCTTTCATGCATACTTTCTAGCACATATTGCATGCATAAATTTCTGTAAAAAAAAAAACGCGAAAGAGCTCCATAGGCGTTCATGGATGGATCTACTTCCCGGAAAATTTCGAAAAAAATATACGGCTGGATGATATGAAATACATTCACTCCCATAGTTTTTAAATCAAGTGTGGAAAATATCTGTCGAATATGGCTAATTGAATAAAATATTTTATATTCGTTTTTTGACAAAGGATCGTCAAGAAAAATTATTCTTAAAACCGGGTCAGTTTCATTTTTGATTCGAAAACCTGTTTTTGTAATAAGACAATTTTGATGAAGGACCCATATTCATACCCTGGAACATGCTTATAGAAAAAGTGATCTGAACTGGAAAATAGATTTTGCGGAAATGCCCGCTCTTCTTCTAATAAAATGAGGCAAACATATTTGAGGAATTTCCAGCGCATTATTTTCGTCTTTTATTTTTGGGTGTTGGAAATGGTAATAGGAATTATTTTGGAAAGGTTTATAAATTCTCAGAAGTTTACTCTGGGTAGATGGGCATCTCGGTTCTTAGAAACTTTGGAAAAAAGGTTTTGAATTTCCACATTTAAATTAGTGGAAAGATGATTCAGGGTACTTTTCCTTCTCTTCAGCATAATGGAAGGTTTTGAGGAAAGGAAAAGGCTTGGGTTGCAGAGAGCCAGTCGTTTGGTGGTGTTCTCCAGGAATCTTTCTTGTGGGTTGTAAAGAAACCTTTGATTTCTTTTAAACAGGTGTTCAAAATCCTTTCAAAAATTCAGGAGCCAGCCTTTAAGTGGCAGGCACACCCTTGGCCCAATAGTAACAGGGTTTGGATTTGCTAGATTTAAATTCAGTGAGACAATTTTAGAGAAAAGTAACACATAGTTCAAAGATTAAAGTAACACATATATTCGCTGAAGAATAAGCATTTTTGTCTTTTTTTTCAAGAATAGTAAGATGTGAAAACATTTAAGTCAGCTAACACTTTTGCAAATTACGGATTCAAGGATATCATTTGGGATGCAGTGTCCACCTAAATCCAATCCATGTGCTTACTGGAAGTACTGTATCAAAGCATTATTCAAATGTGTGTTCTTAGTTTCATTGGCTTTGTGATCCCCAGGGATTCAAATGTAGTTTTGGATTTAAA
Source organism: Notodromas monacha (assembly GCA_905338405.1). NCBI lineage: Eukaryota > Metazoa > Arthropoda > Ostracoda > Podocopida > Cyprididae > Notodromas > Notodromas monacha. The sequence goes on along the minus strand of CAJPEX010001459.1, from coordinate 15,597 downwards.
TCTACATTCAACATTGAGGTGAGGCAAATTGAATGAATGAACAGAAAACTTTATTTGCTGCTTTTCAGTGTTCACAAGGCATAACCAGAACTCCCGCATCCAAACCCCCCCCCCCCCCACTCAAGATATACATCTTTCCAATGCTTCTTTCCTCTTTTCCACAAAAACACAAAAAAACTAGAAGAAAAAACTCAGAAAATAGACTGCATATTAGAAGAGAAGGTGCTCTGGTGATGCACAAACTAATGTATTTATGCTGCAGGAGTTACACCACTTAGAAACCTCTGAGAGTTGGATGAATTTTTTACTGAAGTGCAAATTGAAAAAAAAATTCTCAACAAGAGAGCTTGTCTTTTCTCCCTCGTCCCTTAGAATCTTTCCCGCTGGTTTTCAACATTTTAAAAATCGTTCAGGCAAACCGCAAGAGGGATAGAAGGAATAATTCAAAAACCATATCATCGTTTCGCCATATACACGGTAAAGAGAGAAGGAAATCAAATTCTATGTACTATATAGACCTATTTTACCGTGACCTGACCTAAGCAGGAAACCCGAGACGTCATCCGATAATTCCGAAATCATCAGGCCACAACCGAGTTCCCTGTCATTCCCAGACGACCTCGCTTAATTCCAGGGTCTCGGTCCCGAACCCGCATGCACCCCCCCCCCCCCCCCCCCCCCCCCCCCCCCCCCCCCCACCCCACAGGGGGGGGGGGGGGGCCCCCCCCCCCCGCCCCCCCCCCCCCCCCCCCCGATTCCATGCCACGAAAATGTCAGGCCTTTACCGCTTTTGAAGCCATTCAATAATTGCACGGCTTGTTGGCACGGACCAAGGACTGAGAATAAGAAAGTGAAGTGGATGAGATGAGGGGTCTCGATTTCCATTAAAGATTTCCAATAATCCTGTGCTGGAGGGGGTGGAGCAGAGGATCCTGCGTGTAAAGGGTGCTGGGGATGCTCTGGCAGCTGCATAATCTCACAGGTCCCTGGTCGCCATCAGCTGCCCCCCTTGATACACCGTCCAATTCGCCCACCCCGCGTGCTGCTGTGAATTCTAATGCTGTGCGACATGCATATATAGAAACATGCTGGAAACACATGCACACAGGGATTGGGTGGGAACTGTAGAGGATTCTGGTTGGGTCTTCAAGAAGCAAACACTCTTGATAGAATTTTCGCTCTTTTTTTTTTTAAATAATCGTCGTCTGGGTAAATGGGCTGTTGTGAAACCACGCTTGGAAATGATGAGGAAAATTATAGATCAGTGTTCCCAAACCTTTTGGGCCTGTGGACTATCAACTTTACATGAACATGTTTGCAGACTTGAAAAATGTTGCTTGAAAGACTTCATGGCTGGTATTCCAATTGTTTCTTCCATTTTTGCAAAAACGGTCAAGAACCAATGGAGCAGCTGTAGTTAGAATGCATTCAAAAAATTATAAAGCTGGGCTAGAAGCAAGGTTTCCCAGCATGAAACATAAAATAATTAATTTTTGCAGGTGAAAATTTGAGTGAAGCATTGCAAGGAGAAAAGCCAGCCTATATTTTTCAACAGATAATTTCAACTGCCAATGTCTATTTTAAATGTTAGATAAAGATAACAGACTTCATAGCTACTTCTGATAAATGTATCATATGCTGAAGAACATTTTCTAATGACTGGCAAATAATATATGCAGACTGGCACTGGTTGCCAGAACATTGTGGGCAGGGAACAATGCTGTAGATGACAAAGATCTATAGCTTTTAAATTATAAAATGATTTCTACTTAATTTTCTGCTCAATAAAATTATTAGGCTCTTGCGCCAAGTGACGATTGACGAGTGACAACTTGCGCCGGAATTTTGCCTCTGTGCATTTTGAAACATTAAATTTTATTTTGAAATGTTTAAAATTTCTAGAAACTGAAGGGCCACACAAATTTCAGAAAACTCGTGAAAATTGGAGAGAAAAGGAATTAGGAAACAGATGGGGAGGACATTTATTGAAATGACGGACTATTATTGGCTCATTTTAGGCCAATGCTTTTATTCAGAGCATTCCCGTGAAGTTTGAATTGGGCTTTCACAATTATCAAGTCTTATAATTTTGTATATTTGAAGAAATATATTGAGGAATTTACGGCATGCAAATATTTTGACATTGTTCTCTGATTTTGCCTCCCAATTCAAAGCATGAATTTCATTATTTCCCAATGCTCGCTCCTGTGGTTACTCTCAGTTTCAAGAAAAACATATTTTTGTAGTCAATTCATTCCCAGAATAAGCTGATTCAAATTTTATGCCTCACGTTTTGCATTCGTAAACTGTGTTTATAATTTTCAGGCACAGCATAATTATTCATAATTTCCAATCTTAATTTTGAAACGAACCGTCTTTTTGTACAAGATTTAAAAAATGCGAGGTTTTACTCCCCTGATTCATCAACTTGAAAGATATTTTCGAGAGCCTTGGAAGTAATTTTATCTGTTTTTTTCGTTTTTTGCTCTTCGGTGTTTTACCCACGTAAACACGAGATAACATCACAGATTTCTTTGATGAATTGATTCAACACCAACTTCTCATCCCGGAAATTATTACTCAGAATTTTCTTGCTCATTCGCATATATTGAAGCGCGTTTCGAAGTTCATTTTCAATTTCGTAAATATTTCACTAGCCATATATTTATACGTCAGAAAAGCCATCGATTCATTTGATTAAATTACTGGTGCACCGGAGAGATTCAACCGCCTTCGTTCACCCATTATTTTTTTTGAGAAATTATTTACGAATTGATGATCCTCAGAAATGCTATGGAATGTGCAGTATTCCGTAACAATAAAGGCCTGGTTTTGGAAAGGAAAGGGCTAGAATTTCGATTCTTCAATTGCAGCAAGGCTTCAAATCATGCATTTCCCCGGCATGCACATCATGCCTCGTGTTTCCAGTGAGGGGTTAACAATTGAAGCGTCTTTCAAGCCGAACCCCGCGGATCATTAAGAGTGCGATCGTNATTTATTGAAATGACGGACTATTATTGGCTCATTTTAGGCCAATGCTTTTATTCAGAGCATTCCCGTGAAGTTTGAATTGGGCTTTCACAATTATCAAGTCTTATAATTTTGTATATTTGAAGAAATATATTGAGGAATTTACGGCATGCAAATATTTTGACATTGTTCTCTGATTTTGCCTCCCAATTCAAAGCATGAATTTCATTATTTCCCAATGCTCGCTCCTGTGGTTACTCTCAGTTTCAAGAAAAACATATTTTTGTAGTCAATTCATTCCCAGAATAAGCTGATTCAAATTTTATGCCTCACGTTTTGCATTCGTAAACTGTGTTTATAATTTTCAGGCACAGCATAATTATTCATAATTTCCAATCTTAATTTTGAAACGAACCGTCTTTTTGTACAAGATTTAAAAAATGCGAGGTTTTACTCCCCTGATTCATCAACTTGAAAGATATTTTCGAGAGCCTTGGAAGTAATTTTATCTGTTTTTTTCGTTTTTTGCTCTTCGGTGTTTTACCCACGTAAACACGAGATAAAATCACAAATTTCTTTGATGAATTGATTCAACACCAACTTCTCATCCCGGAAATTATTACTCAGAATTTTCTTGCTCATTCGCATATATTGAAGCGCGTTTCGAAGTTCATCTTCAATTTCGTAAATATTTCACTAGCCATATATTTATGCATCAGAAAAGCCATCGATTCATTTGATTAAATTACTCGTGCACCGGAGAACTTCAACCGCCTTCATTCACCCATTATTTTTTTGAGAAATTATTTACGAATTGAAGCTCCTCAGAAATACTATGGAATGTGCAGTATTCCGTAACAATAAAGGCCTGGTTTTGGAAAGGAAAGGGCTAGAATTTCTATTCTTAAATTGCAGCAAGGCTTCAAATCATGCATTTCCCCGGCATGCACATCATGCCTCGTGTTTCCAGTGAGGGGTTAACAATTGAAGCGTCTTTCAAGCCGAACCCCGCGGATCATTAAGAGTGCGATCGTGGACACCCTCTTGTATATATACCTATACGCATGCAATCAGCGAAGCGCGAGGGGAACATTATTCGGGTTCAGCTGGGGATTCCAGTCACGAGGACACAATAGGATATAACTAATGCATAAGTAAAAAGTTCCTTTGCTATATATACATTCATTTTTTATGAGGGTGTTCGCTTGTGTGTGTGTGTGTGTGTGCGTGTGATCTTTCCGGGTGTCGTCTATAAAAATGCCAACCGGGCAGAAATAATTGACCAGTAACTTTTAATGAAGCGTAATCGATTCCAAGTCGGCACGTCGAAAACGAGGGCCGCAAGTAAACTTGGCGAACGCATGTTCATAGTTATATATATATATATATATATATAAGCCTTAACCCGCGAGGACGAATTCGCCTTCGATTTTCTCTCCCTTTTATATTCCCAAAATGTTTTCTTTTTTTTCTCCAGAATTTTTTTTTTTTTTCTGAGGCCTATTATTATATATTGTGCCCCGAATCTTCGTCGAATCGGCACTAGGGTCTTCATTATTTCCCCTGCGGATTCGCACGGCCTGAATATACATGGGCACTCATCAGCAAACGAGTAATGGCAGCCGCGGGATTTCCGTGCATAAATACGCGTACATGCGGATGAAGAGGTCGGTTCTCGCTGAGCCGGGGCGGGGGATATCGAGCTGTTTGCTTCTTGCACACACAAAAACGGGAGCTTTTGAAGTATAGAAGGGAGACTGTTGTAAGACGTGGAAAGAAAGACCGAGGAATGAGCGAGTGTTCTCGCTGAGCCGGGGCGGGGGATATCGAGCTGTTTGCTTCTTGCACACACAAAAACGGGAGCTTTTGAAGTATAGAAGGGAGACTGTTGTAAGACGTGGAAAGAAAGACCGAGGAATGAGCGAGAAAAGAATGTAAGCAAGGGGACGACGACGACGATGATGATGAGGGACGAAATGTGAGCGAAAGACGATGACAGTTGAATATATGGAAAAAGCGGAGGATCATAGCACTGGTGTACGTATATACGAGTATATGCATATTTATATTTATGCGCGTTTCGGGTGTATAACACGCGATTCTTTACACTCTATATCCCATCTGGTAAAATCACTTGACACTTACATCGACTTTATATATACACGCGTCATTTTTGAAAGAAAAAAAATCTTTTTTAACTCGACAATTGGGATTTTTTTGAAATTAATGAGGGCTCGCGGGGCGTGGATTGTCTAAAGATAATTAATTTTATGAATATAGCAAGGATTTTTTGATTGGACATCGTTAGTTGAATATTTGTGATGCTTCTGAAAAAATACTGTGATGTAATCAATTTATCGCAAGACATCGTTGAAAGGTACACGCTGGAGGCTTCTCATAAGATTTTTGGCAATATTTTTTGAATTACCTATTAGTATTTTGTGAACTTGTCATGCATGCTTTATAAAAAAAATAAAGCATACCGGCATTACATCTTGTACGATGACGACGAAACCATCAGGTCGAATTTCGAAAAAATATCATTCAAATTAAAATGTCATTCCATGTGTGAAGAACCCGGGGAAAAAATAAAAAGAGCTGAAAAGAATTATGTCTCATTTAGGCTTGTTTCCAGAAAAATAGAAATGGAACTAGGGCATGAAAGAGTCATTTTGTTTTCAGAACTGAAATAATCATATTACTCCCTGTCATCTTGAAATACAAGAATTTTTGAAAAATTCTCAGAAGCTCTGATAAATGTCCCTATATAAACAATAAATATATATTGATTGTTTATTTTTTAAACTCAAAATAATCGCTCGCAAAAAGAGAAAAACTTATTATGAATCACCAATATTTTAGTTGAGAAAACAAGTAAATTAGTCCAATGAAAAATGTTTTATTCTTATGTAACAGCACTCCAAATACTGTATATACACCTTTTGAAAATACTGAAGAAAATTGAATTGGCGTAGATTTGCTGTTTTGCATACGAGTGCATCAAACATGAAAAAGAAGCATAAAAAATCCTTACCTTGCATGAATAAAACCCGTCCTACATATAGTATTTACGGTTTGACGTATAGTAGGCTTCTGTTATCTAAATGATGATAAAATTACTGACCAATAAATGCTTAAACGTTTTTTGAGTTCCATGTAGGGATAAAAAAGCAGAAATAGCAGTCGTGTTGAACTTCAAAGCACGAAAGTTGCATCCCTAATGAAACTCTGCTCCACTCTGGAAGAAAAACGCAGGCATGCCTTCAAGCTGCATGTATATGCCTATTTATCGAGCTCAAGCAGGGAACGCGTTACGGGGAATCCCGTAACCTCGTTCCCCTCCCCACGGAATATAGGTTCACGACGAAGGAGTGCGAATAGGATGGATAAAAAATTGATAAGGCAAAGCAGCAGAAAGCACGAAGCAAATCACAAAAAAAACCTATACGCAATGAGCCAGAAAACGAGTGAAAACACTAGACTGGGATTGAGAAGATCCGTCGAGCCGTGGGGGATCCATCCGTCATTGGTTTCCCGAACATCAATTCAGAGCCCAGCCAGGGAAATCGAGGTTTTTTTTTCAATAACCTCAAAACACGTGTTTCTGTCAGGCGAATTTAGTGAGTGGGATTCACAATTTAATTGGAAAGCATGACGTGGAAAATAGGGGAGCAAATCAGAAAACAAAAACCGGAGACTGAATTTCCCTCCGTATGTTTTGAATTCCAGAATTAAATAGAATAGGGTGATGCATCAGCTCAAGTTTTTTTTCCCCCATGATTTTCATTGGAAAATAGGGGAGCAAATCAGAAAACAAAAACCGGAGACTGAATTTCCCTCCGTATGTTTTGAATTCCAGAATTAAATAGAATAGGGTGATACATCAGCTCAAGTTTTTTTCCCCATGATTTTCACCAAATAAAAGTTTCTTAAATTGATCTAGATATTGTCGAGATGAGCTTAAAGTAATTTTATCTGTTTTTCCTTTTTGTTCTTCGATGTTTTATATACCCACGTATATGCAAGAGAGTGAATAACAGATTTCTTTGATCAATTGATTCAACACCAACTTCTCATTTCCGGAAATTTGTACTCTGAATTTCCATGCTCATTCGCATATATTGAAGTGCTTTTCGAAATTGATCTTCAATTTCGTTAATTTAACAAGCCATACTTACGTTAGAAAAGCCATCGATTCAGTTGATTCAATTACTCATGCACCTGAGAAATTTCAACGCGTTTCTATGCAAATTGTTTTTTTTTTCGAAAGTACTTGTACATTTATATAATTATATATGCAAAGAGTGAGTCAATTCGAGCTACATTAATTGCATATTTGCTCTACACAATCTGTTTGGGATGGTCGTTGAGGTTGCAAAATACAAGGCTTATAATCTTTTCTGAACTTTCATTGCTCATCCAATTAAATTTCCTTACTTAAAAATAATACTAATTTTCTTTATAATATCTTCATTCTCCACAGAGATAGCTGTAATATGAAATTCTCAGCTAGTAGTCTATCTCCATCAGTTTTTTCCGCCGTTTTTTTCCTTATTTTACAAGTGATATCTATGGATAGTCTAGGTATTCTAGAAGGACAAATTTGATAGCCAGGAAAATATTATCGAAGCAAGAAATTCCCTGCTATATATCAGACCATGAACTGTATATCTGGATGCTTTAATTGAAAAACACGATTATGACACTCAGCTGGCTTGACATTTAAGCATTTCCTAATTTCCCTTGAAACGTACAGTATTTTTGTCTGTATGACCCCCTTATTATTTTGGTTCATCGGAAGCAGACCCATGAAATTTCCTGACTTCGATTGGGGTCGGAATCATCGACGGCAGCAGCAGGACGGGATGTGGAAAAAAGTATAGTGGGACGGTATAGAGCTGCTCGAATACGGCCCTGCAGAGAATGGGTTCCAAAATCGATGCGGCCCGAGGAGAAATCAGCTATGATTTCTAGGCTCTCGTGGTCGAAGCAGATAATCTCAAGGTCTATGTTTTATCTCTTTGGGTCTCTTCATTCCTTTTCTGTCCTTTCCATCAGAAGTTTTTTTTTTTCCTATCACTATTTTTCCAGTTTACTGGGAAGACCCAGATTTCACGGTCCGGCGTTTCCTTCCGTTTCCTTCCAGGAAATTGAACCGAACTATAGAAATCTGTTTTTCTCGAATACGTGCCTTGAGATGCTTTTATTTCATATTTCAAGGAAGATCACATAATGACGAAATAAAGGCTTTGCTCATACTGTATCAGACTTTATTCTTGAGCGACATGCAACTTGCGTTTCGTTGAATTTTGAAAAAGGTCAAATGAGCGCAAACCCCAAATGAGCGTCAGTTTGATGAACAGGAAGACATTGAAACACCGTTTTTTTTTGCGCTGGATCAGTTAAAACGTGCATTTTTTAATGTTCTTCTTCAAAATTGCGGATTTCTGTCAATTTGCATTGAATAGATCTTTACAGACATGTTCGGCATGCTTTTAATCGTATATTCTCAAATCCCTCGATCAACATTCGGAAGCGTGAAAGCCGACTGAAAAAAAAAAAAACCGTGACCATGATTTCACGCAATTCATCGTTGGCAATCCTTATACTCTTACTAAACTTTAACATCATTTTTATTCCTTTTTGAGGCTAAAAATATTGTAAATGTGTGAAATAATGCTTGTCTCCGGCTCACGCGAAAAAACGTGAGGGAATGTATGAGACCATTGTAAAAAGAAAAAATTGCAATGACTATTTGGCAAGCTTTTGATGTTGATCAGTCGAACAGCAATTTCATCCTGAAGTCACAATAATAAGGCAAAGATTTTGTCTCCATATTATCGCATGATGTGCAAAGCTCCTTCAGCAAGCAAAACCGTTTTAAAAAATCACCCCAAATTCAAAAATCTGGGAATGAAACTGTAACTTCTTCCTTATTAACCTTTTTAAACAAATCAAGACGTGAAATTACCACCAGTAAAAACAATCAGACTTCGGTATAAAATCGCAAAGGATTTTTCTTCTTTTTATTTTTATTAATTTTTTCTTTTAGCTGATTGGGATAGTTTTTTTTTTTTTAGTTCCCCGATACGCTCCACGCAATGCCAGTAAAGTAGCCTAGCGGTCAATATAACCCAGGCGCGAAAACGTTGGGTTACGCCGGAAAGTCCCATAAATTTGTTGGGATAATATCGCTGAACGAAGCCCGGGGTACAGTCCACTTTTTCCACGCCCGCTGAACCCGTCTTCCTTGGGTCGGGATACTCCTCTCGCAGGAACACCAACCCGTGGGTTGCTGGTACATCAGAATAAAAGGGAATACAAACGTCAATTTCATAATGCAGAAATATTATTTGACAATTAACTCAAGAGTGTTTCACGGAGATTCTCTTCGCCATTTCAGTAAAATAATTTATTCCTGAGTATTTTCATTCCCTCGAAACAAAAGAGTGTACAAATAGTGTATAGGGTTCAAGTTTTGTACCTGTAATGATTCACAAGTATTTTTCAATCATTTGAACGTTTTTTATTTAAGACTTTATTGAGCAACGCACATAAGATTTAAAAAAAACCGTTGACGAAATAGTGCTTGAAACATTTTTAAATTTCATTTGGGGGGTAGTAAAGAGAACTAGATTCGTTAAGAGGTCTAGGATAAACATGAAAATATCTAAGTTTTTGTATGGTAATGTTGATCTTGGATATCTTAAGACCTAAATTTTAAGGTAGTGTTGAAGAAGCAGTGTTTCATGAAGTTCATGACTATTCGAAACACTATTTTAAAAATTCTAAGCCAGTGACCAAGTGATAATCGGAAAATCTTGAAGTTTACTGGATAATAAAAAACATAAGCTTATGTCCATCGGAAATATTAAATTACGAAAGTTCGAAATTTCGATCGAATTTCAAGAAGTAAGCAGTTTTAGTAGGAGGTAGNCTAAGCCAGTGACCAAGTGATAATCGGAAAATCTTGAAGTTTACTGGATAATAAAAAACATAAGCTTATGTCCATCGGAAATATTAAATTACGAAAGTTCGAAATTTCGATCGAATTTCAAGAAGTAAGCAGTTTTAGTAGGAGGTAGAAGGTCATTATGAAGACTTGGCGAATTTTCGAATGACTCGCGGGGTTTCGAAGCTATAAAATATTTTTGCCACAGGCAATATTTCAATTGCGCCTAGTTGTTCATGCCACTGCAATTTTTGCCTCAAAGAAAAATATAGTCCCACCAGGAAAACGATGAATCAATTGCTTGTGATGTGTTCTCCACTGGCCCTTGCGCAGTTTCTTCCGCTCGACCTGGTTCCTCGACTGCTGCCCTTTTTTTGTGCAGAAAACTTGCACGAAGAAGCAAAAAGTGCCCGCACTTTCTCATGGTGTCAGGCTTTTTTTTTCTTCTTACTTTCTTTCCTTTTTTCCCTCTAGATATTGCTATGCATTCCCACTTTTTCAAGCTAAACTTTCAAGGGATTAGAAATGCCAACATCCTCGACAGGAAGTTATTAACGCAAACTTCCGATATGATCGTGTTGATCTGCAGTCGTTCTCCCAAATTTCAGTCACAACTTGGAATCTCAAAGAAAACGCCGGCATAAATTTACGCAAACTCGCCTTCATTTTATCCCAACAGGAACAACGAATATAGCCTCGGTTCAAAAGAAAAATGAAAAGAAAAACAAAACATGAAATAAAAAGAAAACAAGCGTAACGCGGAAATCGAAAAGGAGAATAACAAGAAACACCAGCGTTGACAGGTTTTCCAGAATCGATGACGAAAAAAGAACAAACAAACAAATGAATGAATGAATAAACTGAATAACCATTACACATGCACAGGAGGGATCAAAACATTCCGAGACACACTCTTCCTTTGAAAAAAAAAACAAGTCAAAGAAAAACGATCTGAATCAAATATAAATTGAAAAGTGTGAAATCCGTCACCGTCGGCGGTAACTGGCCCCGTTCCTGCCCCTTGTCGTCGACGCCGAGCCCGTCGAGCCCGAAGACGACGAGGAGGAAGAGGAAGACGACGAAGAAGAAGAGGACGATGACGACGCGGATGACGTGGCGGATGTCGTGTGGGACGCCGACGACGCCGACACGACTGCCTCGGCCACGGGCGGCGCCATTTGTACTTCCGACACGGTCGGGATTTGCTCCATCTCGAACATGTCTTCCATCTGCTCATCCTCATCGTCGTCCATGTCGTCTTCGTCCTTCACTAGCCCGCAGCGTTTCCCCATTGCGCTTATACTGGCCACAACTTCCTCCTAGAAAATTTAAAAAATAAACGAAATGATGAAAAAATCTCGGTGTTATCGCATAAAATGAACATACAAATGGATTCCAGCGTAGGTCATTAAAACTGCGAGTATTTTCACATATAGATATGTTTGATGTGGGTTAGATTAAAGCGCTGTTGTTTTCAATTTGTGTGCTCCGCAGAACCTTAAAAGCTAATTTATTATTGTTATGTTCTGTGTGGTTGGTTTTGATTGATAGATACAACGCTCTATTTTAAAAGTTCAAAATTTGTTGCCCCATCCACCCCCTCCCGATTACACTTATCACACTCATGTACAGTGAGACCCCGAGATGCGGACGTAATTGGTGCATCAAGAGTGTCCCCAAATTGAAATGTACCTAAGCTGAGTCTTGTTTCCCCATAGACTAACATTATATAATTTTTAATTGGTGTTTTGTGGAAGAAATATTCTTCAGGATTCCCTGAAAAAAATTGTTTGCCACTTGAAATTGAATTAGTGAATACATTTTCAACTCAATAAGAACATTTGGAGTATTGAATAGTGTATCTCTGTACTGTACACTGAACTTTTGGCAAGTGAAGAAAAGTAGAAGTCCCTCTATGCTGGAGGTAACTTTTTTAAATTAGCTAAATGGATAGTAATTTGGCGAGAGAAATGCCCAAGAACTTTTCTTACATCAATTTCAGGGTTGGAAATATCTGTTTCTTGTAATTAGACTGGAAATGTATTTGCAATTTTTTCACAAAATTTCCCTATGTTGAGTCAGTGTCCTCATGTTGTGCCATTTTTGTTAATTTTTTTCTGGAAAAATAAGTGTCCCTATGTCGAATTGTCCGCAGGTTGAGGCGTCCGCATGTGGGGGTCTCACTGTATTTCACTCTTCAGATCAATTCAATTAATTCATTCTAAGTATCCAAAAATAAGAATGAATAAATAATTGCAAATAGTCTTAACAGCACCTTCAGGAGGTTATTCTCATATGTACTGC
>CAJPEX010001458.1:0-57315 GCA_905338405.1 Notodromas monacha | reverse complement strand
AAGTTTCATTATTCTTTGTTAACCCCTTTGTGGACCTGAAAGTATAAAGACAGGTTTTGCTAGAACTGAGAAAATACACCTTTTCTGTTACTCTACTACAGTATAAATGACTGTATACTTGAAAACTTAGCACTACTTATTATTTGACTGGGAATTGTTTGGGACATTCCGTAAAATCTACGCCTAAATACAATACAGATTAGTGGTTTCTTAACTTGGGTGACCATTTTTGTCGCTGTAAAATTTACAAATCTAATGATCAACATGAAAAAATGCAAAAGTATGAAGCTGAATTTGTATCGTAAGTTCATCTAGAAACCTAGCTCTGAGAGGCATTTTTAAATGCCAGAGTAATTTCGAAGTCTCTTGAATGTTCAAAATTCAGTTTCAAGAAAAATTAATTCTATTGCTCAAGCCATTCAAGCAGTATATTCCCTAAAGTTCAAATGTAATTCAACTTGAATACACCACGCAATCAAAAAATGTGTTTCGATTTTTTTTTTTAATCTCAAAATGATGCCTACGGCTTTTTTTATTGCTCAAGCCATTCAAGCAGTATATTCCCTAAAGTTCAAATGTAATTCAACTTGAATACACCACGCAATCAAAAAATGTGTTTCGATTTTTTTTTTAATCTCAAAATGATGCCTACGGCTTTTTATGTATTTTATTTTCAGATGGTGATCTGTTGTACCATCGGTTGAACAGTACATCATTACACATGTACAGCAATCAAAAAACATTTTATTGCATACACACAACCTTCGTCTTTGGCAATGCTTTACTAATTATTTTATCCTTATCCTTGGCTGATAATTAATTCAGTTGAGGTACTCATTCCTTTTTCTAAATCTTGGCATAGACTATCGATCATCAGGAATACAGTGCAGATAACAATATGCATCCAGGTACAGTTTTTTTTTATGAGAAAAGAATTTTCCATCATCAGGTCAAACTGAAAGTTGTGTAATTTTTCAATACACTGACAAAAAATCAAAAACAAAAAACTCTAAAATCTGAGCATTTTTCTCAGTTTACAACATGAAATTTTGAATTTAAAGTTGACTACTGTAGTGTGCATTAGAAATTATCCTTACAACTTATAGCTCTTATCGTTCTGTAAATTTTACAGAGAATAAATGCAAGAATATGCTGTAAAACACTCTTAGTGTTTTGTAAACAATTGTTAACTTGTTTTATTAACTTTTTTTTCTTTTTTTATAAAAATTCTCAAGTTTCAGTTGCAAAACTACAGAAATTTGCGCGTTTATTGGGCCGAACCATTTTTTCGTCAAATAATTTTCGTATGAGTTATGTTTCTCCCCTAGAAAAGTTTTAGGATTATTTCTTGAAAATTTTGTAGACCGAATATCCGTACAGAGAAGCTCCATGGGAATTTAAAAATGTCGCCATTAAAGATATATGTTCCTCGAATGTTCAGTATATGGACATCATCAAAATATTATTCAACAAATCATGAGCTTTTGAATATAGGCGATTTGAAATGAAGCACGAACTTAAGTCCTTCTCAAGCGGAAAATGAAAGAAAATATATTGCCTTTCTTAAAAATTTTTTGGATCACCCTGCTGTTGAGTGACATTATTAAAAAAAATTAGAACTTGACATTATCCATTTTAAAGAAATCATTGTCCCGGGCTTCCCAAAGAAAAGGAAGCTCCTCGAAAGCCATGTTGAAGTGCACCTCTGGACCAATTGTGATGTAACACGATTTTTTTCGCCACAATTTCAATTATTCCTGCTGGTAAACAAAAAAATTGATGATCTGTCAAAAACAGGATGCAGCACAAAATCGAATAATGCAGCCTTTTTCGTTGAAGAAGAAGAAAAAAAAAGCCCCCAAGCATACCAGCGGGAAAGAACAAGAAACAACCCGCGGATCAACCTTGAAATAACTGGAGAAAAAGAAAGGAAAAAATCCGAGTGCAAGAGAGAGAGAGAGAGAAATGAAATAAAAAAACTAGGAAAACACGAGGATCGAGAGAGGGAAAGAGATACTAAATTACGTCACAGTTACCTGATGACCCACTGATTCAAAAAACCCCGCGGGGTTTTTCGTATTCCGCTTCCTCGTGCGTCTCGCCTCTTCCTTACTTTTCCATTCGCTCGTCGAACGTTATCTTTTCATTCCTGTATATATAGCTTACAATCCCAAACTTCGTTCCCTCTTGGCAAGTTTTTTTTATTTAATTTTTGTTACTTCATTCCTATATTTTTGCAATCGAGAATAAGCGGCTCATTCTTTCCATATAGGCGTTTGTATTCGACACTTGATTTCCGCGCATGATGGAGGAAAACTGGCATATTTTGTAGAACTCGAGCTGTATAATAACAATGCGCGAGAACACTTGTAGGAAATTACTGAAATTCCTCTGAAGAACCCAGACAGCGGCTGCTGTTATCAATTCCGTTTATTTATTTTTTATTTTGGCACGAAAGGGGAAGAAAGAGACCAAGGGAGGATTGAATGGCATTTGGCGGTGGTTTTTGCGCACCGGGAGGGCACCAATAAATTACAAATTCCAAGGCCGCTTGCACCCTTTTTGATTCTTTTACCCACCGTGTTTCTGCGAGACAAGGAAAAAAAAGAGGAGAAATTCTGCCCCAGGCTCAAAGGAACATTCCGAAAGTTGAACAAGATCTGAATGATTAACTTGTGGCGATCAAATAAGTAAGGATTCAAGGGACTATATACTGAAATATAGGTCGAGGGAGAAACTTTTTGTTATTGTTGTCAGGATTGAATCCTACTTCCTGGATTGTCACTTATTTGCAGAAAGATATTTTATTCAAAAACTTGGGGCACGTGAAACATCCCAGAAATCATCAGCTTCAGTTTCTTGGTCTTTTTTTTCAAGAGTTCTTTTTTAAATTGAAGAAAATAAAAAGCCATGTCTTTCGGAGAGAAATGAAGATTCTTGTACAATATCTCTCCAGATGAAACTATAGTTCTGAGAAGCTACAAAAATTTCGTTAGCTTTCTCGGGTGTGGAATTCCTCATGGGGTGAAAAGGGTACGAATGTTGATCGAATTTTCTGCCGGGGTTTTCATCCCTTCTGGGGAGAAGATCTGGTTTTATCAGAGCAACAAAAAAAAACAATTTTCCCTCAAAAGTTAATCGGAAAAATGGCCGATTTGATTTGCGCAACACGTACGAGGTGAATGTTTGCTAAGGTTTTCTGCGAAATAAATTGGGTGCCCTGTTTGCCAAAGGGCTGCCCTTTTGTTGCATTTCGCAGCCCAGTGTCAGATTTTGTCCTCGAAATGTAGCATTCTTGGCCCCCACATATTAATAATATGAAATTCTGAGAAAATATTTTTCATGTAAATTCCAGCAAAATGAAAGAGCATTCGTATTTCCTCGAATTTCTTTCTGTAGAAGAAAAATTTGAGCCCTGGCATCAGTTGTGATCATAATCAGAAAACTTGCAAATAATTTATTTTCTCGTTTGAAAATTCTCAAATGAAACAATCAAAATATTGATCCATCAAATTCACTCATTTTTGCAACTCGAAGAATGATGCATGAAAAAATAGTTTCAAAGAGAGTATTTATGCCCAATATTATAATCAAGTTTAAAATTTCCAACATCTACTGATCACCTATATAGGACAATAACAATATTATTTAATTGCTGATATCATTATTTCGGATATTTACACTTCGAATATAAATTTTCATTCATTTGCAGCTTTTACCAAAGCGCATGATTATTTTGCAATAAATATCCGGTCTGCAGATCTTTATCAGACTGCTGCTGAAAATTTTTCAGGTCGGC
The DNA here is from genome assembly GCA_905338405.1 of Notodromas monacha. Lineage (NCBI taxonomy): Eukaryota > Metazoa > Arthropoda > Ostracoda > Podocopida > Cyprididae > Notodromas > Notodromas monacha. The sequence goes on along the minus strand of CAJPEX010001458.1, from coordinate 53,516 downwards.
AGATGTTGAACGTATCCGTCTAAAATTCAAAACGCTGGAAATCCGGAATTAAAAGCCAGCTTGTTTTTTTAAATTAGGGTCTCGGAACACTAATTACATCATTCCGCAGACATCATCATTCAGGGTACGATTGATTCATTACCCAAATCCGACAGAAAAATATTAGCGAAACCCTAAAAAGTCGGGAAGTCGCGTAACAGGAAATGGCCCCAGGAGCGCGTTCATGACTGATATTTATTTATTCCAGATTCTCTTTTTAGCTGTCAAGGTCGTGGTCAATTGTAGTTAACGAACCCTGATCACGGGGTTTCGTGGAATTTTGAACCCGTCTACGCTGTGCGTGCGACACCAGGCCCAATTACACGCCCAACTCCGACGCAACCCTCAAAATGAATCCCGATTATCTCTATACCAGAACGTGTCACAGAAAATATAAAACACGAATTTGAATCATCAGAAATATTCTAGGTAGGTGAAGCCATAGCTCATGTAACTGGAGCAGAATTATTAATGATGGAGTTGAATTAATGCGTATACAGTAATAGTCAATAATTTATTTCGACATTTCCGGAATATACTTCCCGCTCGTAATCGAAATTTCTTACGAAAACGTATGTCAACACTTGGGTAAACATCCCAACAAGAAAACCACTTATCACAGTGTGTTCTAGAACATTCCACCCCTAACTTATCCACAAATCTTTGTGTGTGTCAGTCAGGCGTATAATAGAGAAGCCTTATGAGCTTAGTTTGGGAAGTTTCCAAAGAACTGACCGTTCAGCAGTTTCGCAATTTTTTTCACTTCTAGTGAAACTCTGCAGTATCAGAATCAATTCACCTTGGAGGAAGGGTGCGATATTATGTATTTATTTCTTGGAAAAATTTCTGGGTTGTTGCCAAGTGACCATTTCGGCCAAGAAGCATCAATGAAGCTGATTTTTGTAACAACAACAAAAAACTTTACAAAAGACCTTCTTGACGACGAGATAAACAAGCTTCCAGAGAGGAGGGTTGCAGATTTCCGGGAAGCAACAACCTGTACCTGTGGATTTCCGCCCTTGGGGGAAAGAATCCAGGCCACGGTTTTATGGGTAACAGGCATTCAATCAGGCCAGAAGGTTCTTACTTCGGGGATTTTCCATCATTTAAATACAGTATTAAAGCTGCAAGATGTTAATACTTCTTTGAAATTTCAATTATTTTTAAATCTGGGTTTTCAAAAACATCTTTGGTTTATTTTTAAGATAAATACTGATGCGCATTCAAGCAAACTCGCTTTTAGAAAAACTGCTTCCCGAAAAACCCTATGAAGGCGTTGAATTAATTTGAAGTAATTATTTCTAAAATCTTCCTTAGGGAATTCTGAACTAGAAACTAGTTTTCTATGGATCTTGAGGATCGAATTCTGTGTGTTTTTCTAAATGTTTTGCTGAAATATCGTCTTTCCGAACGGGCATACATTTTTTTTTCAAAAAGTTTCGAAATTTTCTTCGAGAGTTTTGAATTTCAGCGAACTGTTATTTGATTACCTCTGAGGCCTCGTGAGATCATGAATGATCATTTTGAGATAAAGAAAATGCACTGTGTTTTTTTTATATATGAACAGATGATTTTTCTTCCTGAAAAGCTTAGGCCTTGAATTAATTCAAGTTTTTCTATCCAAAACCTTTATTATCTTCGGACTTTGAAACTCGAAATTAATTTCCTATATGGACCCTGAGGATCGGATTCAGCGGTTTTTTTTCGTATAATCTCGTCTTTCAAAATTCAGGCATACTTTCCCAATATAAAAGTGTCGAAGTCTTCCTCGAAAGGTTTGAATTTCGGGGAACCGCCGTTATCTGATCACCTACCATATCTGAAAACCTCCTACTGGGGTCATGATTGATCCTTATTTCGAGATAAACTCAACGGAATGTGTTTTTTTTTTCAAGAATACGAACTGATGATTTTGCTTTTTGCTTGATCGCTTCAATCTTTGTAAAATTTTGATTTGTGACCTGCAATCTTTTTCTTTATTTTTATTTTTGGTTGTGGGTTGCAGGTTCCGAAATGAGGCAGTATCCTTGGATTCACTTTTTTCCGGCTGCATGGGACTCCTGCTGGTACCGCACTTCATTAGTACCTTAATTTACAATCTGAGTGGAAATGCCTTTGAACACAAGAATGGCATTAATTCGAGGAATTCGCTCGCGTCCCTTTTTTTTTTTTTTTGACCGAGAACAAAAGCGAACAAGGAATGTATTGGCATATCAAGTGGGGGGAAAACGCCAGCTTGAATATCTCATGTATTTTGGGCTTCTGAAACAGTCCCTTTTCTTGATGCTGAAAATATTTCTTCCAAGGGCCCGACATTCCTCAGGTATTTTTCGCACAGAAAAAAAATTAAATAAATAAGGGATAGTATAGATAGATGCGTCAGATAAACTCCAGGTGCAAACCTTCTTCCCGCCCAGGCCACAGAAGCGAATTTCCGCGAAAAATAAATGAGGCTTCATTTGGGTGTTGGCGAAGGGGTTATAAAACAGGGTTGTGAATAAGAAGCGCCGCGAACCCCAAGAAGCAAGGTGACGAAGGACCCATCAATTTTGTCTCTCGGAACCTCGTTGATGCTTTGTGTTGTACCAAACACAAAACAAACCTCACACGCCCTTGTACTTGACAATCTGATGCACCGATTTTTTTTCTCCTTTTCCTCCTCTTCGTGTCCTTTTTTTTCTCTCGTTTAATAATAATAATTCTTACCTCGGAAAATTTTCGGCCACTGGTCAAAGCAAACTCCGCCACCCGGCATCTCAACTTTTTTTTCGCGCTTTTGTATTCAGAGAGGGTTCGAGAATTTTCGAACCCGGTGGCATCCGTGCAGAATTCTTGCAAACATACCTCAGCAGGTTCCTGTTGGTCAATCACAAAATACTGATGCATTTGGACACTTTATTTGTGGAGTAAAAAAAAAGGCAACCTTAATGGAACTGAACGAACTGACATTTTTTGAGATTCAGTTTCCTTTTCCTCCTATTCAAGATAGATTTTTTGTTGTTGATCGTCATCAAAATAATGGAGATAGTAAATTAATCTATAGTAAGTTCTCTTCTCACATCACGCGGAATAATTAGGACTGTTCATTATATACAGTATCTGGAAGATAATTTGAATATTCAAAAACAAGAACATATAGAAAATGTTGGCAACAGCACCGAGGTTCATGCTGATGAACAAACATCCTTGGATTTGCAAAGCTGCTGACAATATTGGGATATTTTTGAGCCTGTCAAGTTTCACTCATATCTGTGTCAGTTCATTCATTAGCGTTCTTTTTTAGCATGACATAATGGGAAAAATGTTGGTGGAAAAATTAAGTGAGTTAAAAAAAAAAAGAAAATGCTAATTGATCATGGATTTCAGTTCTTTGGGGAATTTTATAAAAAATCTTATTATTTATATGAGGCTTTTTCAAGGTATGAAGTTGAATTGCGTTTTTTTTCACGCAAGATCATCTTTTTTATGGTAGTTCAAAATTCATTGCGCGTCATTCTCAAATCACGGAAGAAATAAAGACTGTTTCAAGACCTAAATTAGATTTCGAAAAATTCGAATGCAGGAATAAATGACAATAAAATTCCATTCCTTTTTCCATGTTTTTTTCAGGTTTCCAACCGACAAAATATGTATGATGCGATGAATTGAGTAGCACCTGTATCTTCTTTAAGGATTCAGCTTTTAAATGATAATGCACTATAAGCAATATACAGTTGTATTCTCTCTACAACAATCTTGTTTACAATAATGTTCCCTGTAAAACGAATTTTGGTTTGATTCCATGGAGTTCTTCCCAATGTTATTCAAGTTGTCTTCAAGGAAATTCTCTCAATAACAATCTTTTCTGGTCTCTTGAATAGCGTTGTAGAGAGAGTCTCCCTGTAAAATAGCTTTAAAAATTTTAAATGCTGATAAAAAAATAGATATTGGAGTCATCTGTAATTTCAGCATATATGCGTTTATATTTTTGCGCGCATAATCTTTTTGAAATGTGATGGTGTTTTTGTAAAAATGACGAAAACTTTTCGCTTGTCTTACTTGATATAGAGCGTGTAAAATGTGCTTGATTGAATTTCTAGGATCATTTTTATGGAATAAAATGCAGGAAAATAACAATACAGTGGACCCTCGGTCATGAAACCTAATCAGCTCCAGATAAAAGTTTGTTGCCTGAAAAAATTGTAAACTGAATTTGATTTTACCTTTTACTTCCATTGGGAAGAATCAAATGCATTATTCTGTGAACCTAAAACTCAGATTGTTCCATAAATTTCAGCCTCGAAATCAAATTCTGAATTTTCCAGTTTTGAATTTTTCCTCTGAAAAAAAAGTTGACAAAATTTTGGCTTGTTAACCGAGGGATTTTTCCTGGAAACCAAAAGTTTAGTTTAACCAAGGATCCAATGTATAGCAAGATTTGAGAAAATTACAGCAGGTGAACCTTGATAACTTGAACCTTCCTAAGTTGAATGCCCCCTAAGTCAAATTTTTTCAGGTCCCCATCTGAATCCCCTTAGAAACAAAACATTAAAAACCTCCCTAATTCAAACGCTTTTTCCCTTGAACCTCAATAAGTCAAATTTTCTGTGGCCTGCTGGCCATTATTTTCTTGACCCAAGAAAGCAAAAAAGCAATAAAAACAGAAATTTGTGTGTTTTGAAGGAAGCGAAAGACTTATTTGGGCAAATGAACCCCTGCCTTCAAGTTCAGCAGCCTTTCAACTCATTTCATCCCCAGAATATAACCATTTTCATTTTTTTTTTATAAATTTCTCTGAATAAAGGGCTTTCTGTCGTAGTTCAAACCTTTGTAATTCAAAACCCCCCTAAGTCGAATTTGTTTGCAGGTCCCTTGAAATTCGACTCAAGAGAGGTTCAACTATCTTTAAAGTGAGTAAAGGATAGAACTTTGTTGAAGAACGCGTTTGCCGGAGATTTTTCTATCCGTCACAGTAGGTGTGCTCACCTGCTTTCAAAGACGGGTTCCGCCTGCGATTTTCCTTGCACGGTGTCATCACTGCCACACAGGTGAGTAGCTCTTTTTATCCCCCTGGATGTGGTGAAATCGACTGCTCCTCCTCCTCCTCAACTCGGTTGTCACAGGTAAAAAACCATTTACCCCCTCAGGGGGTTCCTCCATTACAAAAATACACATATGCATGCATGCCCACCACCGACTAAACGGGGTTCATCTTGGCACCTGCCTATTCTGTGGGTTCACCTTGTCCTTCTGCACCTGCGCCCGAAAACCCCTTTGTGTCGGGCATTCATTCTTGAATCGCTTCTCTGAGAGGTCCTTTGCCAAACCCCGGGCTTTGGTGGAAAATTCCCAGAAGCCGGTGATTTTCTATAAAAAGGTTCTTCACAAAAATAAATTACACGGGGGTGTGTGTGTTTGTGTGGCGTGAGTCAACTCAACTCAAAAAAATGGAGGGTTTAAAGCTTGTTCTTGGAATTTTAGCGGGAGAAAAGGAATCCTTTGGGACAACCCCAGAGTGTACAGACACTTACAATGTGGCCGGAAAAATTTTAAAAAATATTCCTCGGAACTAGGCTCAAGGTGAAGGTTTAAAAGGAAGTGTTCATGTTGGGGCGGCATTTCAATTGGGAATAAAGAAAAAATATATATATACCGCAGATTTCTGAGATTTTAGCCCTATAAAAAATAAACATAGTTCCCTGGAAATTTTTTTTCTTTCAAATAACTGAAATGAGGCTTGTGCAGTTGAAATTGTTGAACATTGTAAATACAGTATTGTAATTAAATCCCTTTTTCACGTTTAGTTATAGAATTACATTCATTTTGACTTGGGTTTTTCTCCAATGAGATGTTGTGCCTCATTTGTTCAACTCAATGCTGGGACTTCACGCATGATTATTATTTTATTTTGATTGCTAAAAATTTTCCACAGGGAAAAATTATGCATTAGCTGATGTTATGGCAGCAGCAATAATTTATTATCATGCTAGCATTCCCTTATTTGTCACATGAGCTTGCACATATGCACTGAAATTTGTGAAAACTTTCGCCCTCCTACAACAAACAATTAAACGCCAAAAAAAAAACTAACGTAGACGTGTCGGTACGAGTAGTTAGCCTCAGATTTTGCACAGTATCTATAATAATCTAGGTACTTTGAAGGTGATTTTTGCTGAAGAGTCAAGTGCAGTTTTTCAAAATAACCTTCATCGCAAAAGATATTCCAATTCGGACGAAAGATTTGAAATGCAGGTTTCCTACAAACTTCTAGAAGTAAATTAAAAATAATTTTCATTCCAAGTTTATCCAGGTTTATTACGACTGAAAATATCAATGAAGTGTGAATTTTCTGTCGATTGCATCAGATATCCTAATCATCAGTGCTTCTATTTATTCGTGAACGAACTGGTTCACGCAACCACGACGGGTTCGCTTCGTTTTGACGGAATGTTTCCTTGTAAGATATACGTCTTCCTCAAGGTGCTCAAAGGAAAAACATTTCCTGTCTCATTCCGGAAGGAAGAAAGGAAGGAAGGATGCAGATGACCCTTAGGTTCCGCCGCAAGGAACAAAAACCCCGTCATGTGTTCCTCGTTATTCAATAGAACCTTATACCGACACACGATCCCAGCAGCAGGCCAGGACACAAAGTAAATGAAAAATAAATGAAAGGTGAAAATCGAGAAGAATACACAATAATATTTAAAAAAAAAACTGTAATACAGAAAAAAAATTGTGGATGCAACTCCTCACTGCGATGCAGATGAATGTGCAATAATACTTGAAAAAAAAAGGTGGAAACATTTTTGTGGATTTAACTCCTTGCTGATGATGTCAGGGATAGTTAAAATCCAGACAAAGAATTTATATGAAATTATATGAATGCACACCATGGGCCATTTGTGGCTGAGACCAAGTCTCCTCAAATGTTTGTATAGCTGTTTCAAATGTATTTGCAATTATTCAAGATTTCACTTTTCAGGAATTCAACAGAGATCCAAACACAGCAATTCTTGAGAGGTTTTGAAGATTTCTTTGGTTTTCAGCGGATGTGGAGTTTCCTGGGTAGTCTAGTTTGTATCCGGTTTTGAGAGTCCAGTTTTCATGGTCACTCAGGTTTTGTAAGTTTTTAGTAGGTTCTTTGATCTAAACCTCATGCAGAAAAAAGCTGAAGAGCTTGTGCTTTGAATTAATTTTTAAATATATTTTGTTTCCAATTTCAGGGAATGAATGGGTGCATGCATACATGTCAGATGTATTTCAAGGATAATTGTATTCTCTTTTATTTTTGTTATCAATTTGCGCTCTGTTTCCTGCTCTGAAGTGGTTAAAGTTCATTGAGTGGATTTGGGTTAGGTGGGAAGGGGGTTTGGGTGTGGAAATTGTGATTGAACCTTGTGAACGCTGAAAATTGGTAAATAAAGTGCTCTGTTCATTCATTCATTCATTTGATTTTGTGTGTGCATGGTGTTCTGTTGCCTTGTGTTTGTCAGATGAACTCTTGCGGTCCATGAAAAATGATGAGCATGACTGAGCAGTCAAACCTCTCTAAGTTAAATTTCAAGGGACCTGCAAACAAGGTAGATTTTAGGAGGTTTCAACTTTGGGGAAAATTCCAGTTATGGAGGTTTTGAGTTAGGGAAACAAGACAGGAAACATAGAAGAATTGCAGGAAATTGTAAATGGTGATATTCTGGGCCTTGATTTGCTTCTTAAATGACTTGACAGAATGCTGAACTTGGTGGCACGGGTTCATTTGCCCAATTACAGTCTTTCACCTCCTTTCAAAACACACCCAAGGTATTTTTCATTGCATTTCTCTTTTCTGTGTCAAGAAATAATAGCCAAAAGGTCACAGAAAATTCAAGTTATGCAGGATTGAGAGGAGAATCCTTCAGTTAGACAGGCTTTTAATAAATACATTGTGTCTCATCAGGGAATTCAGATGGGGACGTGAAAAAAATTTTGACTTAGGGAGGTATTTGACTTACAAAGGCTTGACTTACTGAGATTCAACTGTGTATAGAGGTGAAGAACATGAATATTATGGGGGAAAAGTAGGATTGATTGAAGAAAAGGAGAGACAGGATTGCTGCTGATGTGGACACCATCAGCAGCAGCAGAGCTTTATTGAAGTTACCAGAGCTGTGTATAGACTTGGCTTCCGCTGCGGAACTGATATGCATCTCGCTGACCACTTCCTGAAACGCCGAAGTCTCATAACCAGGGCTCGGGGTTCACTCGAGAAGACAATCATTTCGAGGACGTGTTTCTTTTGTTTTCTTTTATCCCAGCACTGGATGATGAATCCTTTTCACGGGGATGCTGGACAAGCCCACGTTTTCCACGATGCCGGTTATTCCTATTTACTTGGATTTTCTTTAAATAGCTGTTTTAAATTAGTATTGTAAATTTATGTGACGAGTCATTGCCAGCATGCGCACATTAAAAAAAACAATTTCAAAGAAAAATTTGGTTTTATTGTGTCATACCTGCTATAGAAGTGCGAAGCGTTCATTGTTTTTTAAACTGTGGTGCCGAGTGTCCATTTCTTATGAGCAGATTTTCATCTTTTGGAAACCACTGGAGCCTCAAGAAAAAAGGAATACCAAATAAAAATCCTGGAAAAGAGTTTATTTGAGCTTAAAAACCACTTATTAAATTCCCATAAATCCCTATGGCTTTGAAGATGCTGTCCATTGTAAGCTGCTGGTATCACTCCCAAAATATATAAGTTTTTCTTTTTGAAGTTCAAAATTTGTTCATCTAAAAAAAAGTTGGTCCTAGGAATCTGTTCTTTGGAGCTAGTTCATCTTTTGGATATCTCGTTCACCCTAAAAAAAAAAGATGGAATAGCACATAAAACCCATTGAAGAAATTTCAGTTGAGCTTGAATTCTCACATTCAACTTTTATACAATTTCTTGGTTTTTGCGCCCAAAATACAACTTAAGTTTTTTTTCAAGTTTAATTTTAAGTACTGATTCAAAAAAATGAATTTAATATACAGTGTTGTGGCTACTTTTCTGTGCACAGACACTGACAGGTATATTTTTATGTTTGTATTCATGATACGAAAATTTTCCAGATGATGATGATGCAATTCCCAACACTTGGAGATTTCATATATTGTATACTGTATAATGGAATGAAAAATGTCAAGCATTCACATATTAGCTCTTATTGAAGTTGATGCACCTGCTGGCCTAAACAATAAGGCAAATCTAGCCAATACATGACATAGTAATACTGTATCCATGAAACATATCATATTTTCGAATGTATGTCATGGAATAAGCACGTCAGGCTTAACGTCACCAAGCAGTTTAACGCTAGACATTGATTATAGGAAATCTATGGAAATTATCGAAAACATTGTCATTGAACAAATGTTGATACCAAAAACTCGTGCTAATTTGTGATTGAAAAATGAAAAATACTTCACCAGTGTTACGTATAGCTAGAGCCTATGATCTTTTTATTATTATTTACATTTGACTGATGTTCATAAACGTCTATGAGATGAATAATTGAATTATTTGTTGCTCTTTTTAAACTTTAAATTCGCCAGTGAAGATAAAAGGTGGACAAAAGCTTTCTGCGACTTGGATAAGCAAAAGCACCATTTATCATTTTCACGCCTCACTTCGAACAAGTTCGTTGCACACTTGACATATTTTTTAAAAATTCCTATCTTCGACTGTGCGGGTTCATTTGAAGGGAAATGAGCTTTAAAATTTTGTGCGCGCCGTTCGAAATTCAGAGCGTCCTGGAAAACTCAATAATCTTCTTTAGCCCCCTTGAATGTTGGAAAGAGTAACATAAAATAAGAAGCAACTAACCCAGAAAGTGAGATGTTGATGGAAACTAGAAGGCAATAGTTTCTCACCTGTGCTGCTGGCGGTCACCTGGCGTGTAAGGTCACGTCCCTCTCCCTCATTCTATCTTGTATCATCACGCACTTCTCGAACACAATGTTTTTATAGTCATCACTCCCATTTTTAGACTCCGCATGTCTCTATTGAAGGGCAAAACAAGAAAAGAAAGCCTTACAAATTTATCTTGACAATTCATCGGTTTTTTCTTTCCGAAACGAAAGTTGGCGAGTTGGCGTATAAACTCGATTATCAGCGTTTCATCTGAAGTTAAGTACAGTATTAATTGAAAAACTTTATTAAAATCGTATAGAGATAAGTTTCTCGTCAAGATTTCGGGGATATTAAAAACTTATCTAGCATTGCTTTATTTGCTGTTCTGCTCATTTTATGCATTTTCCACTAATGTCCGAAAAAAATGCATGTTCGTTTCTATTTTCATTAGAACGTCCCGCAAAAAGAGACTAATATTTATTCGACCTACTATACCTCACAACAGTGAAAAAAATAGTGTATGTATTGTATTTCAAAAGTTTCCAGATAAAATTTTGAAAATATTCTTCAACAGGTTTTAATTTAAATGCTCAAATAATTTTTGGTCGCGTATAAATACTAGTACAGTATCAAAATCTGGTAAGGTAAAATAAGTTACGGTATACAGTGATTTTGTGAGGATGAAGTCATTAGTTTTTTTTTTTTTGAAGGATATATACATTGGCCAAGAACTTTCTTACAAGTGCTGTTATTTTTGAATGAAACGTCAAAGCGTGCTTCAATAATTTTCCTCTCAACTTTGGTAAGAAAACGCGTGTCAGAGTAGTTTTTCAGAAGGGATTACAATACTTCGAAAAAAAGATTATGGGGTTCCTTTGTATTCCATCCATCTCGTGTATGCTCTCAAAACAATTTTTGAGCTATTCTGTGTAAGAGATTGTCTTCCGATGCTACTTGTTATAAATGTCCCAACTATACTGAACATGATTTCAAATAAAACTAAATTTTCGAAGTCATGCCTTGCCTCCAGAAACGCTTCTTCTGGTCCATATATTTATATAAAGTGTTGTTAGAGATTAAGAAGTCTCAACAAAGAAAATATGAAGAATGATAAATGAAACAAAGCAATCAGCCTGGGACTGGCTGGGACCCTCTTTATATAGAGGCCCCAAAAGAATTGAGTATTTAATAATGCCCCAAAGAATAATTAAACTCAGAGAATTTTGGACTTTGCACACACATACTTTCACACAACACAATGGTGAAATCAGATGTCTCAAGAGCTCTTCACACTTCAAGAATTGGCAGTGGAATGAATTCATTGCTATACGTTTTTGGAGACAGAAGAAAGAGAAGGAAAGTGGTTTTCCTTGTGTGCCAAATATTGGCCTCTGATCCACTGATTTTGTTGTAATCAAAGACCATGCTGTACATTGCTGTACAATTCCTTTGGGACTTGTTCTTTGGCGGTGCTGGGCCTCTACCAAAGAATGAGTTTTTGGGATGTAGTGGGAGTTTATTATTATAATTATTTATCAGCGCCCGACTCAGTCCCCAACAAGTATCCCGCGTTTAAAGAAATTCGCATATCCGGATTTTACTTTTTTTTCCTTTACGTATATTTTATATACCCCCACATTTGGGATAATGCAGAAGAAACTCGACTTAGAGTCTCTACATGCATATATGAGATGATTAAATCCAGCCCAGCACACCTAAACATCTGAGTGCATCAACCCTTGCCTCGTCAGCGAGAAAGAAGAGGAAGGCAAAAGTCAGTCACCAAGAGCTCCAGCATGATGCTATGTGGGCTTGTTGCAGCATGATGATGTGTAAGTTCCCCCTCGTCGTCGTCTACTCTGATAACGTCTGGTTTTCGTAATAGCCAAGCTCCGAGTCAAGTGATGACGTATATTCCCAACTTCTTTCTGGAAGAAGGAAAAAAAAAGATGAATGAAATTAAAACGTAACAATTGAGGCATTTGGTATAATTTCAGGAAGGGTTTCGATGGACCAGATGATAAGCATTTGAGGCATGTAAAATATATTGGTACAGTCAAACCCTGATAAGATGCCACCATTTGTCCAGAGCAGTTTTGTTGGTTGAAAGGGGTTGGTGGTTTATCAAATATTTCATTTTTAAATTATTTGGTAGAAAATACTTGATTTTTCTCCAAAAGTCATAAGGATACAGGTTTTCTAGAAACTTCAGTAATTTTCCAAAGAATATTGCTGTGATCAAGGGAATACCATATTTACTCAAGTACCACGTGCCCTCAAGTAAGGCGTGCACATAGGTTTTCCAGTTGAAACTTTGGCTAAAATTGTATCCCCAAGTAAGATGTGCACCCCAATGTTTAGTGAATCTATAACCACAAAATTTTGAAAATAAATACAAAAAATCAACTGTAGACATGAATTGAAAAGAAATCTGATCAATTTTCAACTTTTTCAGTACAAAAAAGTTTTCTTGTTATATTTTTTCCAAATTTCTCCATTATAATTAAGTATAATGCATGCATAATTTCCTAAAACTTCTTGAACAATTTGTACCCGCTTATGACGTGCACCCCTTTTTTTCTTCTGAAATCTGAGAAGAAAGGTGCACGTGGTACTTGAGTAAATATGGTACATGTTCAGAAAATTAATTTTGTTGCCTGAATTTATTCAAATTATTAGATTTGGTCCATATATTGTTCAAATTTTTTCAAAAAATGATCATTATTATTATTTCATTCTTACAAATACAAGATCCTTGACAGAAATTATGATTCTACCCCAATGTTGGAGTTGTATCAAAGACAAAACTAATAGGAAACAGCACTTTTGTTTCATCACTAATCCCAGCAGATGGCAGTTGGTGTCTTATTGAGGTTTTCTATATACAATTTAACATGGAGAACAATTGTTTCATTCAAAATGTTGGCAGTTGCCAAGGGTGATGGTGCATCATCAGGTGGCATCTTACTGGGGTTTGACTGTACTGTACAGTACTTCAGATGATCCACATGCAGAGAGATAGAAAAGCAGAGAGAGGATGAAGAAAAAGGAAAGAAACAAATAACAGGAGATGGAAAAAGAAACGTATATTCCAGTTTTGTTTTATTTTTATTTTACCCTATTCATTTTTCCCCCTCTTCCCTTTCCTTCTCTGTAATAAGAGAAGTTGTTGTGTCTGCTTTGCACAGGTTATTCGGTTAACAACGCGATGGGTTTAGCTTCCGCGGTACAACGGGTCATTCTTGGGATGGCTTTAACTTCGTAACATTTCTGAGAACCTGTTACGACTTCATTTATTCTGCCAGGATTATTAAAAGAAATTCTCTACTTTTATTTAAGTGGAAAAAAGCGACGTTTACTTCCATTTACATCGCCGTTGAATAATTTGATGATTTACGCATATAGACAACAAACTTGATCGATTAAAAAAATGTATAAATTCATCAGCACTAAGAACTCGAACAGCTCAAATATTCTCTGGAGAGTAGGAAAAAACAGGGAAAAATTTTAATCCATTCCCCGATAGGTGCTTCACATAGACACCAATTTAAAACGTCACAAATACTTTACTGTACATGAATCCCTGCTGATGGATTTGAAACTTATCTTCAGCAGTTCATCCTGGAGACCACATAATCTCACAAAGAAGCTGATTAGTAGTTTTTTTTAAATCTCACTCATGAACCATGAGAAAACGAGAAAAGTGGCAAAGTTACATTCACTACTTCTATGAATGAATGAACAGAAAACTTTATTTGCCTCTTTTCAGTTTTCACAAGGCATAACCAGAAGTCAGAACTCCAGTATCTACATCTAAGAAGTCCATTTGTTTCTCAAGAACAACATTAGCGCATTGTAAGCTATTTTCTGTCCGCGGTTATAGTGTGGAATTTTTTGTCAGATTCCAGATAAAACCCAATGAAGCAGGGATTGAATAAATTATTGATGGAAAATTTGAGAAAAAAATTGTTTGCCTGTTGAGAAAGGAAATATTGTTTTGCAGCCAGGATTTTTGAAGTCCCGCGCGGTGATGAATGATACATTATTGACAAAAAAAATTAGGAACTTTTGTTGTGGCTGTTGAGAATCGAAATATCGTTTTTCCAGCCAGAATTTTGGAAGTTCCGGTGAATGATGGACCAGTCAGCATGCTGCTGTTCCGAAATAACCACGCAGCAGTCAACACTCAACACCATGCCCCTTCTCTTGCTCTTATTGCCACCCCGCGCCAGCACTTCCTACTTGATCCTATACTGGAAGCCAACAACTGCATATGATGAGGGCTGGGTATACTCAGCATTTCCAGCACATCAGCCCCGATTTGATCAATACATTTTTATGACACTTACAAATTGATGTAATGGTATATTATTCGGAAAATATCAGCATGTTTAACCGTGTGCTTATGCTTGAAGACAAAAGGCAAAAAATTCTTCCTGCCTTAATGTATTTGGAGAAATAAAGAAAATGGTAGTGTTGGGGTCTTTGTCAGGCATAGATTTTGAAAGTTGAATTTTGCCAGGATGATTTGCATACTGTAACGCAGTATTCTTGCATTTTTTCATCTATAAATATATTTTTGTAACCCTTAGTCAGATCTGCCAGGATTTATTTGCACAATTTTGTGCCACACACAAAAGAAAATAAATAATAAAAGACCCAGCATGAACTGAAGATCCCAATTGGGGAAAAATCCTTTTTTTTTTTAGCATTTCAGCAGAAAACATTTTGTTTAAAAAAATCAGTTCCTGTTGCTTGGCTTTTTTCTGCAATCCTGCTATAGGATTACCATTTGATGGATTATAAAAGATGCCCCAATTTTTCATCTTGAACTTTTGATGCAATCTTGTCCCCAAGCATGACTTCTATCCCATTTTCAATAACTGAAAACTATAATATCTGAAACATAAGAGACACCAGAATTCAAATTTGAATGAGAAGTCACCCTGAATTTAATTAATTTTCAAATTGTTTTAACATTTGAAAATTAAATCCTGTTGAAGATTCCCCATTATATTCAGATGCAGCTGCCAATTTAAACTTCTATAATTTTTAAAATTGCATCCATGCCTATGATGTGCACTGCTTTTATACCTGCTCAATTTGAGAAAAATAGTGCATGTGGTACTCAAGCAAATGTGCTGTATATAATCAAGTACCACAAACCCTCCAATGGGACTGGTTTGTGTAAGATTTTGATACCATTCCCAGGTTCTTTAATGTAAAATGTTGATATCATTCTATGCCAGAGTTAGGCATGCACTTTATTTGACTCTAGAACTTGAATTTTCAAAAATTGGACAATTCAAAATGTAAATTCAGATACAAATTGAGCCTGAATTCAACTAATTTTCAATTTTATCCATTAAACAGTGTTTTCCTGTTAAATTTACTCCAGAATTTCCCAGTAGAATCACTTATGATGCACACCTAAATTTCGAGAAAAAAAACATTTTTTATAAGTATATACCCACCTATGACATGCACCCTCTTTATTCCCCTCACAATTGATAGAAAGAAATGCGTGTGGTACTCAAGTACGGTAAATATGGCAATAATTTTCTTGCACTGTACTACTGCGCATATTGTATTAAAGCATGGGTTCAAGCGTGAGTTGCGCGCCATCTTGCGCCCCACTCAGCAGTCGCCCACATTAAGACCCGAATATATGAATGCACACACTACGCCGTATTGTCGAATTGGAATTTGAGCTTTGGGAAAAGGCCGCCCTTATCTCACTGCCGTAAAAAAAAAAAAAAAACCCCCGGCCAGATGTCCCACACGTGTTGAGCTATACCCGGTCGCCTGTCCGCCAGTCGCCCTCCCCGGCGACCACCTGATGGTCGGGCACGTGCTGCGAGGTCCGACGTGACATAACTCGCGCGGCGGCGGCTGCGGCGGGACGCGCCGCCCGATACCGTATAGCAACCCCTTGACATTGGACCCGAGCAAGGTCGGGCGGAGTGTGATGATGACCCCACACTCACTCCAGCCAGCAGGGCAGCGCGTCGCCATCAACATCATCATCATCGTTATTATTATTATTATCACGCACGAACGCGAGAAAGAGAGAGAGAGAGAGCGAGAGAAAGAAGGAAAGAAATACTGTACAGAATGAGGGAGAAAGAAAGAGGAGCTGAGAGGCGAGGAATAGGCGTTCAGAAAAATACTCACCAGGCACATGCTTCGTATATACATCTGTTTATTACTACATTTTTCTTTTATAGACAAGTGTCGGTTTTTTGTTATTGGCAGGTATAGTTCTAAATACAGTACACTTACAGGGTGGGCCAGAAAAAAAAGGGGACTGATTTTCACCTCACAATAGCTCAGTAACAAATCAAGCTATGGGAATGAAGAAAAAATCCCAAATGAAAGCTTCCTTTTGAATGGTATATAGTTTTATGGCCCCCAAGTGCCACAGTGTGGTCACAATGAGAGCAATTATTGGAATGAAAATTTTCAGAAAAAGTTGTCAAGCATGAAAAATGCCCCATTTTCAGTGACTGAAAACTAAATTATCTCAAACATAAGAGACGCCAGAATTTAAATTTGAACAAGAAGTCAACCTGAATTGAATTAATTTTCAACTGGTTTGATATGAAAATGTCCCATTTTATTCAGGTGTGGCGTCCATTTAAACTTCTAGCCTTTTTTAAAACTTCTTCCACAAAGCTGCTGTTCTCCAGAGCTCTTTTTAGGGATAAATGAGATGTAGAACCAGTAATTTAAATTGCACACTTCAAGCTGTCTTCAAGAAGGTGAACACAATCCAAACATTTAAGGAGGTGGGGGTGAGAAGTGAAACCATTAAATAGTGGAAAAGCTTTCACTTGGCCTTTATTTCATTGCCATGCTTAGCTTGATTTGCTTGTGAGCTATTTTGAGCTGAAAATTGGTTCACTTTTTCTGGCCCACCCTGTACAGTATATCCCTGCTTAATATTTCCGTGGGATTCGGAAGTACAGTACAGTACAGAGCAAGTCTGGAACTGAATTTAAAAAAATATCAAGGGACCAGAAGAAAATTCTTTGTTGAGCGAATTTAATTCGTAGAAAACTCCCGTAACACTACTTTCTTGTCAAAGAAAAGACTTTTCGTGTTTGATGAACTTTTAATGTCGTACCAGTCAGATGCCCACATTTTTGTGCAAATTATGCACAAAATCAGGGAAAACTGAGATCATAGAGTGATGTGCTCGTTATAATGTTATTATTGCGACGTATTTCCTGGAAGAAACTGCTAAGACCCCTGAACAAATTCGCTATAATGAAAACTGCCTATAATACGATTTTTTTTTTGGGATGGAATTCCGCTGTTTTTCCGCACAGCATTCTGTGCTTCATAAGCCTAATAACAGATCTTGACCCAAAAAATTTAAATCGATTGAAATACACTGCTCAATTGGGAATATGGTGTGCCTTCTTAGAGAGAACCCTACTGTACGAGTCCAAAAGAATCGTTATACAGAGTAAATTGTGGTACACAACATGGGTGTAGAGAGAGCCCATCTGCATAAAATGGTGCTTCATGCTTCCTAATGCATACTACAAATCTTTTTGTGGTTTTTAGTTATGGTTGTGACGGCAGTTGCATGGAAAAAGCCTTTATACTTTTATCTATAAATTGTATGAAGTAATAATGCTAGGGTTCACGGCCCAGAAAGTGGGATTTCAGCTCTCCTGCTTGAATATCTTTAATTCGCTCACTCGAATTCCACTCAATTGAATAAGAAGAGCAAGAAACGCCACAACCGACACAAAAACTGAAGAAAAATGATTTTTTCAGCATCAAAATTGAAATTAAAATGAACATGAAACTTTATGAACAACATAATACTGTGCATGCATCACATATGATCAAAATTGAAACTTTTTTAAACGGGAAAAGTATAATTGTGGAGGCGTGTTAAAAATATGTCTATGTCTAATATAATCAAGATGCAGTACTTTTGCACAGCAGTATCTACAATTGAAAAAGCCCATTCAATCACATTCATCATTGATCTGAACATAGAAAATCGAAATTTTATTGTACTTGTGCACTAAATCCACTCCTGTTCCGAACTTTGCAACGGGTTGGAAAAACAGGATGGAAATAAATATATTTATGTGGATTTTTAATGCATTTACCGCATAAAATTTATTCATTTGAGCCTATTCACCACGCCTCCGAAAGTAAAGAACACATTGATAATTTCCGATAGCGTAGCTTCTGTAATAAAATAATCTTACCCTGAAAAGAATCGAAAATATGGATGTTAAATCTTCTAATTTAATGCACGACAAAGCCCTTTCTTCGCGAGATTTTCAAGGAAAGAGGAAGTGAATTGAGTTACAGACCATATTTTACGAGGCTAAAAGTATACAATACTCATAAATAAAATACGCCGCCTATTTTGGAGCAAAATTCATCTATATTGTAGTACTGTATCTGGTTTCACGGTAGAACAGGTCTGTGAGGTACTATTATAACTTTGAAATTCACTTCCTCCTTGTCCACATTAAGGCATGAATCGTAAAAATTTCTCAACAAAAATATTTCAATGAATCGCCCTGATGTTCGGTCTAATAATAAATCTTTCCAGAATTTTTCCTCTTGCAACGTTTACTGAAAATGAATTTTGTTCGTTTCGCCGAAAAGTTTTCCAGTTATGAAGGTCGAATTCCTAGAGGTTTTGGTGCATTGCACGAACTCCTTGATAATTTCCTGAATGTAACATAGAGTGTATGGAAAACATTTATTCGTTCTTTCATTGCTTCATTCAAAAAAAACTAACGTCAAACTACTAAAAATGAGTACCCAATGCATTTTGATCTAAAACGTAAGACTTTTCCCTTTGATACACTTTTACTTGAAAAATGCATCTGAACAGTAAGCTTTCCTCTAAGAGCATTTCAAACAGTTTTTTTCATATTACAGTATTCCCTGCATAATTAAGCAAAAGAAGAACAAAAATCATTTTGGAAAGGGATAAGATAATACAGTTAGACCCCCACATGCGGACACCTTGACCTCCAGACAATTTGGCATTGGGGCACTTATTTTCCAATAAAAATTTAATAAAATAGGCCCAACATGAGGACACTGACTCAACATAGGGACATTTTGTGATAAAATTGCAAATGCATTTAGGCGATATTACAAGAAACAGATACTTCCAACCCTAAAATTGATGCAAGAAAAGTACTTGGCCATTTCTCTGACCAATTTACCATCCATTTACCTAATTTAAAAAAATTACCTCCGGCAGAGAAGGACTTCTTCCTCTTTTTCACTTGAATGTTATTTTTACAGAGAATCCCAACATTTCTATCTACTCTACAGAGGTATCAGAATTAAATTCCCCAAATGTCCATATTGTGTTGAAATGCATTGATTGGCATCAGTTTAAATTGGGAGGCAATTTTTATATTCATGGAATTATAGTGAGTATTTTTTTTTACATAAAACACCAATCAAAAATTATATGATGTAAGTTTGAGGGAAAATGAGACTCAACTTAGCGACATTACAACTTAGGGACACTCTTGATGCACCAATTATGTCCAAATCTTGGGGTCTCACTGTACTACTGTCCATATTGCAGCCACATGAAAGAGGGAGGGGGGGGGGGGGTGAGAGGCAAGAAAATAAGTTCATTAGGTAAGTAACTTTTCTGGAGTTCTGCAGTTTTTATGCAGTTATTTTTTCATCAGGTGAAGTATTTTTGATCCATGGCACCACTGAATTTGGCAATTCAATGATGCCAACCAATGGATTTTTTCTGGTCCCATAATTTTGTTGTAGAGAGAGTCCACCTGTATACAACAGGTGGTACCTTGCAATTTGACAATCCTGCAATGTGTTTTTGTATTCATATTTTAAAATTTAATTAAGTGTCTCGCAATTTGACTGATTTGCTATTTGACCCTATAGTTTGGCAATGGATTATGGTCAAACTGAGAGGTACCACCTGTATCATCTAAGCGCATTTTATGTCTGGCCAATCAGAGATTTATTTATATGAGGTTCAAATTATTCACATACATGGTCCTGACCATCCCTGTTATCCAACTGGCCAATGTTTTGAGGATGGGCTGTTTTCTTTCAGGATATTGAGAAGAAAGTGTTCATTTCTCCTAGAAAAACTTGGCTTGAATGTTACTATTTTGCTGGGGGCACTGATAATTCGTGGTCAACATTTTTGAAATAGGAAATTGATTCTCTAAGTTTAATTATTAAAACTGTCCATCTCTGGCTGAGCACCTCAATTTGGAATTTTCTTATCGTGGAAAAGCCGCGGATAAATAAATCGCTTACTCCGGGAATCAGATTAGAAACTTTTTCGAAGTACTCCAACACGTAACCTGTCAAGTATCAAATCACATCGTTATTTTTAAGGGAGTCGAAGTCTATTCAGGAAACCATCTCAAGTATTATAGCAGGTCAGCAAAAAAAGTCAGTCGGAATTGTACTTTGCATAAATAAAAAGAAGATACGAATGGGAGCACAACGTGCAATTTGAAGCGGTACAGTGTTGCTAGAACGACCTCAATCGGACTTGAGACTGTTCTGAAGCACGAAACGAAGTGATTTGAAACATGAGTCCCAATCTACCTTATTTATTTACTTATTTATCCATTACTTATTCATTAATTTATTATTTTTTTGCTTCTTTTCGTTCAGGGACAAGAATAATGGCCAGTAGTTACTTCCTGCATCATTTTGCAATCCGTCCATCGATTCTTCGAGATATAGAGAAGAAAGAAATCATTGAATATTTCTTGAATTACTCTGGAAAGAATGCCAGAAGTACGAAAGTAATGTTTGGATTTTCTGTTCGTTACTAGAAGAAGAAGAAAAAGGCTTGTCAAAGCAATTTGTTAAGATAAGAAGACAGTGCATATGTCAAGCGACTTGAATTTTCTGGAACAACATCTGTTTAGGTACTCCGCGTACTCGAATCATAGAAAACTGAGAAAAAAATTCCATTACGATGAAAATTTCATTAAGGAATTTGTTTAGGGTCCCAGCAGTTTTTTCAGTTTCTTCATAGATAGGAACTATAGGTGGACTCTCTACAATGATCTTGTCTACAACAATTTTCTCGGTATTCGATGAGTTTTTGTGGTAGAGTTCACTTCACATGTTATACAGTTCTCTGCAACAAAAATTGTCCCCAATGAACTATTTCCTGGTCTCTGTAGATTCTTCAGTTATAGAGAGTTGATCTATTAAATAAGCAATAATCTGATTATAACCAGCGAATTTTCGATTTTGTAAATATGACATAACAATCGCTTTATAATTTTCTGTAAAATGGGAATATCTGACTGCATGGTGCAGCTTTACAAGGTAATCAGAATAGCAAAGCATTACAAATATTCTAGCAGAAAATGCACACACAAATATTTCATGAAGAATTTATTTATTTTCTCTGAGGAATTTATCCATATACTGCTCTTTTCTGACAAATGAAGAGTAAGTTAAATATAATACAGTAGTGGTTTTCCTGGGTTCTTGTCCTCGTGGTGATGCGGTCCACTCGACACACGTGAATGCAAATTTCACCTGCAATAATCAAAATCTATCGTCCCTTCGTATAAAGCCTGCATGTACATGAGGGAAGGTTTTATCGAATAAGAATGATTCATTGTTATAAAAATAGCTCACTATGGTACGAAACCCTTGATTGTGTCAACAAATAGCAATGTCACTTGGATACTATCGATAGCATATAGCTTGAAACACGCTGGAATGAGAAGATGAGATGGAAATGAATCCTCGCTGGATTACAAATTAATAATAATAATAAATAAGCTCGGACTCGATTGCAGTGTGAAGGAATTGGTTATAAGAGAGAGAGAGAGAGACAGAAAGCTTTGGGATGTTCGGGTGAGGATCGGACATTATCACTCATCACAATCGAATCGCCTATTATAGACTTCCTGGTTTTGGTTTAAGCTGGAGTTGTGACAAAGTTTCGTCTCAGAAATTTAAAATACAATTGCAGTTGTAAGAATTAATGAAGAATCAACGCAAAATTCTCAAATCTCTTGTATTCAGTCTCTCTCTCTCTCTCTCTCTCTCTCTCTCTCTCTCTCTTTCGCGGTATCTTTACTTTTGTGTGACTGTTAATAAGTCTTTGAGTCCTCTTTCCATCTCTCCATGTCTATCTTTCTCCCTCTATGTCAGGTTATGTCTCCTTGTCTCCCACTTTGTCTATGTAAGTCTATAGAGCATTTCTCTCTCTGATTCGGTCTATCTTTATAATTCTGCCTTTCTCTGTAATTCTGTCTCTCTTCTTAATTGTTTCTCTCTAATTCTGTCTCTCTCACTAATTGTGTCTCTGTTTTTCTCTGTAATTCTCTCTCTCTCTCTCCCCCTCTCTCTCTCAGCAATTGTGTCTTTTTCTCATCCCCTGCTTCTGTCTCCTTCTGTACCACTGTCTCTATCTCAATAAAATTGTTCCAATGGTGATACTGTATAACATGTGTAACGACACTTGTCATTATTGTCCCAGGTGACCATCTTTAAATGCGTGAGTCAAATTTTCAAAAAGAGAATAGGTAAACTGAATTTGGTGTGTTTTTCTGAATATTGTCTAAATGTAAGAGATGGAGTCAGCCTACATTTTCTGATAATTGTAAGCAAATTATCCAAGTGACACCTGCGAAACAAAAAAAGTTCTGCTACCAAGCTAACCTAAAGACACTTTTAGAAAAAGTAAGATGATCGGTTTATCTGATGATCCAAACTACACGTTTTGTCTCGAAATGGATCGATCATGCTTACAGATTTTAAAACTTCATCAACCAGGCTTTTTTGAACAGGATTTTGAGAGATGGCGAGCAGTTTTTTTTAACTCAGTTCTCGCCTTGACTCGGCGGCACAGAAAAATGCCCTTCTTCGTGAGTATCAAAATCATTTGCAAAGCAAACTTGTGTTAAATGAGATCTTTCGAAGACTGATTAATATCGAAGCTGGCCAAGAGAACCAAAACATAAAATAAAGATCGAAATGTTCAGCTTCAACTCAGTCTCTTCCATTAATCCCAGACATTCGAAGACTTTGGGTATCGAATGCCCATAATTACCTTAACTCAAGCAGATAACTCAAAATTGTGTCAATCGACCTGAAACATTTATTCTCTCGATTCGTGACCATCATTAATTAATTAGCTTTTGTGAAAATCAAGAGAATACCGAGTAAATATTCTCGTGAACTTCGAGCGACAAATACAACTTTCATGAAGCCCCTCTTGATTAAAATTCCAAAACAAGAAGCCCTAGACCACATAAAACCCAACATTGATCCCATGTGCTGTTTTTGCACCAGGTGCTTGTCATCAATCGTAATTTCAGATTATTATGAAGCTGGCATTCACCTTTTTTTTTTTTTTTTACACGTACAAGTCTTGTGGTTAAACGCCCAAGTTTAACCCCAAACCGAAGATGATTATCCCTATTAACAATTTGTGGGAAATGATGCAACTTGTGACGTACCATGTGGTCATGATCCCTTTGCCTATCTAGAGGCAATCATGATCAGTCAAACCTCTCTAAGTCAAATTTCAAGGGATCGACCAGCAAAAAAATTTGACGTAAGGAGGTTTTGAGTTATAAAGGTTTGAGCTACGGTAAAAATCCCTTTTTTCTGGAAAACTGCCCAAAATTGTAAAAGGTGATATTCTGGTGCTTTAATGGCTTTTTAAATAAGTACACAGGATGTTGTACTTGGAGGCAGGGGTTCATTTGCAAAATTCACCTCTTTCAAAACACCTTAACTTATGTTTTTATTGTTATTTTTTCTTTCTTGGGTAAGGAAAATAATGGTCAACAGGCCACAGAAAATTCGACTTATGCAGGTTTAAGGGTAAAAGCATTCGACTTAGGGAGGTTTTTTAGGTATTGCTTCTAAGGGGATTCCGATTGGGCCCTGAAAAAAATATCGAGTTAGGGTGGTTTTCAACTTGGGGAGGTTTGAGTTATAGAGGTTCGCCTGTACTCGCAAAAATAAAGTCATTCTGTGCCTCTTAAAATGGGTAAAAATAAGTCGTTAATGCTCATGTATTTTTCGAAAAATTTCTGAACAGCCTACTGAACGTCGGCATTTTAAGAGTGTGTCATTTTTGTGATTAGTACAAATGCAGAACAGTACATCAATGCCAAGGATTTTCAACCAGTGGTGGGGGTACCACTGGTGGTACTCGTGATTATGCCCGGTGGTGCCTGCGATTTTCCTTATCTGGCATAAGCAGGCCTCTTGATAAGTGTTGGAAGATGATTGCAATGTCCACTGTTTTTCTGAGATTGATTCACATCTTTAATTCTGGAAAAATGGTGTAATAGTTAAGAACTTCCTATCTAGAATTTCGTCTTGTTTTCCTAGAGAGACTTCGGCTCTCGAATTTTGCGCTATTTCGAAATTCTCCCCCACAGGCAATCCAAACCACTTAACTTGAAGTTTCCTCATGAAATGGCGAGGGAACTTTTTCGGATGTTTTCCTCCTGCTGAGAAACTGCGTGTTTTATTTTATCCCGGACAAAAAACTGATACCTTCTGGAATTGAGTTAAAGCAACGTGGGAAATTCAAGAGGTGTTATGCAACTTATTGGAAAATCATTCTAAGAAAATTTTGTTCATGTGTGAATTTTTTTCCCCAAATACAAAAAAGGTCGAGAAGATGCTCTGAAAATTGATTCGACACCGCAGGTTATTTTTCCTCCATTAAAAAAATAGGTTCTTTTATTCTCGCACACACAAAATCCACTCGCTACACGACGACGACGACGACCGTCGACACCCCTTCAAAAAAAAAAGCCAATCCAAAAAAAACATGACACACAAGACGAAATCATCGCATCGTCAGGTGGGTTGACATGGTGCCGAAAGTAACCTCGGGCGAAACATAATGAACAGCAGGGGGATTCGGGGATTTCTTTCCTTCACGACGAAAAATCACTGTCGCAAAAACCGAAAAACCCCGAACACACACAAAAAAAAATAAAATCCTTCACGATTTCAAGCTTCCTTTTTTTCCTTTTTCCTTCTTGCTTCGCCTTCGTTGTTTTGCTTTGTTTCCTTTTGAAGTGCCTCGAATCGTAAAAACTGTGGTTTCCTCTTTTTTCGCTTATTTATTTATTTAATTTTTTTTTCTCTTGTGGGATGATGAGGAAATTCACCGTGATCCCCGCCATGTGTTGCAGGTGTGTCGGTAAAGGCCTGTCGGGTCAAGGGGGTCTTTTTTCCCGCTTCTCTGTCTGCTCCAACCTTTGAAAAATTCAAAGAAAAATCCACATTCAAACAACCGAAAGAAATCAACTTCTTAATCATTCTTCCTTATTATGGATCATTATCATGAACAACTTTTTAAGAGGGCCAAGGAATTAAGAACTTAACCTCCGTGAGCATATTTTTAATTAATGTGATTCCGAGTTCGTATACAGTATTTTAATTGCCTACTTTTGCAGGATTAATGGCTAGTATTCGCACTACATGTACCTCACTGAAACGTCGAAGTAATTTTTATTCTGCTGAAGAATGGTCTTAAAGATTTTTGGACAAAGCTAAAAAAATGTTTCAAGCTTGTAAAAACCACTGAAAATTGGCGGGTTTGACGAAGAAAAAACTCTAGTTCAACAATCCAGGGCGATAAAATTGATTTAAAAAAAAATATATATATATAAGCACGTGAAAAAATTTATCTTGGAGAATTATTGGGGAGCATCTCGCATATATACACCTCATTTAAACTGACAAAAAAAAAGATTGAAGAAATTGAAATGCCTCACATTCTACCATTTTACCGGCAACCCTGTTCCACACAGAACCTAGGTGTCGACAACCGACTGATAGGGTTACACGCAAGTTGCTCGAGAGCTCAGTAAACAAGCCCGTGTATCGTACAAATAAGCAGGGCAAAAAAGTTGAACGCCCTTTTAGTATGCCTCGCACAAATGTATTCAGGAAATGCTCTATTTCCACGTACCACAGATTCTTTTAATCTTTTTTCCTTTCTCGGGGCAACACACAAATATATTTTAATCCCAGCATGAAAACGTCGACACCAGGGTTTAGTATCTGATGCAAAGAAAGGAATCTTGGACCAAGAAAAATTCTCTTTGAATGCTATCCCCCCTCCCCGTCGTACTTGTGGGGGTCAAGTGCAAACGTCGAGCGTCTCGCAAATATTCGCACAAGCGGGAAAAAACCTCGCGTTGTTACAATTGACACTCGTGTCGACACGGGGGGATTTTTTTCCGTCAATATTAAAAACAAGTAAAACAGGGACTCACTTGCTGTTGATGAAGGTTCAGGAGAGGTTCGGTGAGCGATGTCGGTTGAACTGTATGCCATTATTCAACCCCCAGTTTTTCTTCTTTCGTCGGCAGGAGAAAAAGAAATCGTGGTTTTGTTGCGCGACTCAAGAAAAAATAATAATAACCCCAAGAACTTCTGGCAGAAGATCCAGGAATTCACGGTCTTTCTCCTTTTTATTTCCAGTTGTTTTCTTCAGTAAAGTCCAGTCGGATCCAGGGTTGCCATCTCGGTTACGATGTTTTCTTGTTTCGTTTTGTTTCGTAAGATGAAAAGGACAAACAGTGACTCTCAAGAAGACGTGTGTACAACGACACGAAGACTTTCCGGCGGATCGATCTGCGGTTTTAGTCGGAAGCGTTAATTGCACGAATTTGTCGTGAAATAATGACGACAATTATAGGTTTATGTGCACAGGACGGATTCAGTGACGACACAGATCGATCGACGTTGTCTGCAAAAAATTAGGAAAAAAATACATGCATCCATTAAAATCATTCGAAGAGCTCGTCTAAATGAAACATGATCAAAAGAAACCCCCGAAGTATTTTCTAACGAAAACTATTACAGTCAGTTAAAACTCTGCTCGCAAAAATTAAACAAAATTTAAAAAAAACCAAAGCATTTTTCAGCGAAAAATATTATAGTCATTCCACCACAGACAATGTGACAACCTAAACTTTGTTGAAACCCTTTGAAAAGTTGAACAGATATTCTTTTTAATTCACATTTAAAAAAATTGAGGCAATATTCCTGCCAAGAAAGTATTCGTCTTGGCGGAAAAATATTCGAGCGAGCTTGACCAAAAACCCTGAGACAACGATTCTCTGATAAATATTCTGCAAATCGAACGCTCATCGTTCACGATCAGCAAAATTGAAAAAAAATACGTTTGTTACAAAACTTCCTGGAAAAATATTTCGTTAGAAAAATAAAATCGTCACTGTCCATATATCACTGCTAGATATTTATATATAATCCGCAATTCACTCCAGAGACAAAACTTGTTCGAACCGCAAAAAAAAATCAGACGCTCAGCAATTGAAACAAAATGAAATCCCCAACTCGGGACACCACTTCTTGGAAGAAAAGGAAAAACAAGTATTCATATTTGTAAAGATATTTCTTTTCATATTGCTGGGAGGATTTCGTTGCACGTTTATCAGTCAAACTTCGCAATTCCGTACTCGTATTTAAAAATAAAGAAAAATATTTGAATATTACAGAGTACGGAATAAACGGTGGTTCCAGCTCTTGCTGTGTGGGTTTCCCCCCTCTCCCCGATGGCTGGGACCACCGCCACCACCACCACCTTCCACCTCGGACGGTGGTTTCCCTCCGAATGCCGCTTAGCAGCCGAGGTGCCTTTAATCCCCGTCTGCGGCCTGGTGGAGGGATGGAAGGGCGGACAAGGGAGAGGGAGGTGCGAGAAACGAGGAAAAGAACCCTAAGGAACCGTCCGTCGTGGCTCCTTCTCATGCATCGGCCCCGCGGTGCCATCATCAGTCCCTCGCGGGGTACCGTAGGGGTCGCCTTGCGCCGAGAGGTTCGTGAGGAAGAAACCCTCTCGCGAGCGGGGTTCCTCCTGTGCTGTGTGTAACGGACCCACTTGCTCATCATCATCCCTTTTCATTTAAATGTAAATATATATATTTTTTAAATGTATATTTATATTTTCTTTTTTCATTTCTTCGCTTATTACTGGTGCTGGGAATGAGTTTAAAAAATGCTTTTGTTTTCCCGAGGGAAAAACAAAAATGTGGGACTCGTGACCAGAAAGGTGTGGATTGTTCCAGAGTGAAGCTTTCTCTCTCTCTCTTTCTTGGAAAAGGGGGGCTGCTGGAAATTCAACAGGGATTCAAAGAATGTAATTAAGCGGAGTTTGAGAGAGAGAGAGACTTTCGACGCTGTAATTTTTGGAACATTTTCTTGAACATAGCTTTCCTGCTTTAAATTGTTCGACATGCATGACTTCGTACTGTAAAATAAGTGAAAAGCTGCCAGTACATGTCAACTGTGATCACAAGAGTTGAGAGAGAGAGTTGGCAGAGATTGTCAGCGAGTAATTAATCAAATTTTCAACAACAACAAAATGAAATGCACGCTTGATCAGCTAATCTGACAATAAGAAAACAATTGACATTCTCTATCGATAAATCAAAAATTCTTCAATTGAATTCATATAGTTTCTTGGTCAAATTTAAAAATAAATATTTGCAAAAATTTCAACTATAAGTATTAAGCATGGCTCTCGGTCCATGTTCAGGGCCTACCTACATGAAACGCTTTATGCTTCAAGTTCTTTAAACTCTCTCATGTGAATTATTTCAACTAAAATTTCTGGTTGTTTAATTATAATGAACTGCTGTATATGATCTTCACGGATTCGTCTATAACACACACAAGGAATGAATATCAAATTCTTTCTTCCAAGGTTTTGCTCTTGTTCTATTATTGTTTGCTTTTGAATACTAAACTCAGATTTCTGAGAATAACATTAAATTTGAATATTTATCTGAAAATAGAGGCAACTTTTCCTACTAGGAAAACCGTGTTCTTCCGGTGGGTCTTCCAAAGAAGGACCAGGAAACATTGCTTTTCCGTGTTGTTCACAATGACTTCCGAACGCGTTTTTTTTCCTAGGAAAATTAATAAAACAGTCCCTCACTTGCTCTTTAACAAAACACGGCCACACAAATGTGGGATAAAGTTCTCTGAAAAACTCATCCACTTGTTGAGAATTATAAGATTATTTTGACCCTTTTTTGTTGGTATACTCATACTGTTGGTATACTCATCTGTCAAAGAATTTATCCAGTATAATAATTAAAAAAAAAAATCAGTTTGAAACACTCCGGATTTTTTTCAAGATCCAAAAATTTGGCGAACGCAGCTAGTTGACAATGAAAATATGAGAAGATTTTTAGAAGGAACGCCAAAATTCATGCGTTCAAAACAGAAAATTCGTCTTAAACGGTTTGAGCCACAAATCCTGAAAATTTAAAATTTAACGGGAATTCATTCGATTTCGAATGAATTCCCGTCGATTTCGAATGAATACTATTCCACGAAACAAAATTATATTCGAACGTGGAACCCATGGAAAAAAATTATAAAAAAGCACGTGACAAAGCTTCCACATAAATGCTTTAGAAAATAAGTTTGACGAGCTGCTATGTTTACTCAAGCGTGGAAACCACGACGCGAACGATAAATTATAAAAAAAAAACCACTTGACAACGTTTTCACATGTAAAATGCTTTAGAAAATAAGTTTGTCGAGTTTGTCGCTATGTCATTAGAAATATCTGCATAGAAAAATTCAGCATTCAAAACGAAATCGAATAAATTCCCGTTAAATTTGTAATTTTCAGGATTTGTAGCTCAAACCGTTCAAGACGAATTTTCTGTTTTGAACACATGAATTTTGGCGTTCCTTCCGAATATATTCTCATATTTTCATTTTCAACTGCGTTCGCCAAAATTTTTGGATCTTGAAAAAAATCTGGAATGTTTCAAACTGATCTTTTTTAAAATCATTATATACTGGATGAATTCTTAACGAGTGATGCTTTTCCTGGAATTATTCCATTTTTTTCAGGTTCATTCCTTAGATATGAACATATGATGCATCTATGAAGGTTGAAAAACAATTTTTAGAACAGTTTCTGAAGCAACAATATCCCGTCAACTCATTGCAGAGTTGCATACTTGAAAACCTGGAAGAAATTAAGTGCATTCCTGTCGAATTTTTCTAAAAAATTCTAATGGTTTTTACAGTTCATGGAAATTTCCGTTTCGAACATGTAAATTTTTACCCCAAACGTTGCGATGAATCATTTCGTGAATCACTTTCAATAAGTATTTTTCTTTATTCGAAATTTCAACAACAAAAAAGGCGAGCGCTGAAGAGGAACATAAATGAAGGTGACACTAAACAAGCTTTGGATGATGTTCGATTTTTTTTTTAAACAAGGTGAACAATTGGACATATATGCTTGTGGGAGTCCATCCGTCGACGCCGGGATTCTCGACACGCAACTTTGAGAAATCACGAATGCGTCGTTTCCCACACGTCACTCGACCCGACGTGATCACGTTCCAGAATGCTGTTATTGTCAATGAAAAAAAAAAGATGAGTTATATACTAATGATGAACTACCAGAAATAACTTCAGATCTTATACTGTATTTATGATTTCTTCAAAGAAAAGCGTTAAAAAAAACCCAGCCGGTCGCATGTAAAGTAATATTCCTCAATATGGGGTGTTGAAGAATTTCTCAAGTTGAAATTTTATTTTGGATCCGGAACTTTAGAATTGAGCGCCAGATTCAGCATTTATTTAACATGAAGAATTGCCGTTTGCTGCAGATTCAGAACGTGAGTTTGTTGCATGAAAAAATGTAATGATGAAGCAGCCAGTTTTAAAGTCTGGCAATTATTGCTGATGGGATTTTTTGATTATCAGAACACATTTTCCTCCTATACCTATGGAGGTCTCAAACTTTTTTTTGACAAAGAAACTGGTGAAACTCATTACTATTTACGGGAATTAATTTAATCTTGGTCGCCAGATATTTATTGGGTCATTCAAGGGCAGAAATAGATCTATAAAAAATGCTTTTACACCAGGTGGTCTCTTCTTACAAAAAATTCAAGAGACCAGAAAGAGATCGTTATGCAGAGGAAATTGTCGAAGACAAGATTGTTGGAGAATGAGCCAATCTGAGACCCGAAAAATTATGTTTAACAACAATTTTTTTTGTAATTGAGCGTTAAATTTCATTGTGGGTTTACTTCAGGCAATATCTCAAAAAATCACCAAAATGATTTATAACTTTTAGCAACAGGGTTTTTTGGAATCCGATTCGAACTACAGTATACTGTACACTATGTACAGTATAAATCCGTGTGCAATTTCTGTACCTTAGACACCTCGAATTAACAAATTTCTCCGCATAATGCCACAAAATTGAATACATGTACATCATATATATTTTTTCTGGCCACAGCAGTTCTCTCTATTTGCAATTTATTGGGCACTTACATCATCGTTATAGTCTTATATAAAGTATTGCAGTTCATGCAAAATTGCTGTTAACTTTACCAAAATGCTCTATAATTAATAAGCAACAAAAGGCCCTCCCTTCAACAAATTTTATCCAAGTAAAAAGATCCTTAGATGTAGGATTAACCATGCAATCTTTTTTTTTCAGAAAGGTTTTCTACGAATGTTAATGGTCCAGTGCATTTGTAAAACAACATGATTGAGCTGCTGCTCTATACTGAGAGGATTAACCTATCAAGCTTTTTGAGTTGACAGTTGAGTTTATCAAATGTTCAAATCCAACATGGTTATACTTTATCTTGTTGACGTGGACTGATTGGACTTGATGCTTTCATTGTTGCCTATAGGAAGGAGATGAGTGATCAGGGGGTGTAGTCCAAAAGTTCCCCCCCTGCCAAAAGCCCCCCTAGGTCAAAATCCCCCCTGCCAAAAGACCCCCTTGTTTCAAAAATTGGGGATTACAGGTATGCTTGTAACTCTTGATGGTAAGCTGCACCTTTCACTAGCAGGCCCAGCACAAGGCCAAGTACCAATTTGTTTGTAAGTTGAGTATGTAAAGGGATTACTCGCCTGCAGTGGTCATCATTGATTCTTTGAATGTGAAAGCATCATCACTTGCTGGCTTTTCCAAAATCTACAATTCACCTTGTTGATCCAATTGTGCCGGAATCAGCACAAAAGGACGAAAATTCGAAATAAAATAACACTGTAATCAGGTGTGGGGTGCACCTGGGGATCTTGTTGTCAAGATCCCAAAGAATAAGATAAATGTATTTCGTTAAACCCCAAATCACAATCACCAACAAAGATAATAGATTCATGGTACTTTAACGTACCGAATTATTCCGCCACAAAATCCCCCCTTGGTCTGCCACCAGAGCCAAGCTCTGTGACAGACCAACAGTGGCCTGGCTGGGAATAATTCGGGAACAAAGATGGACGCCCCTGTACGGCAGTCCTGAGAGTTGATTTGGTAACACGGTAATGCAGAAAAATAATAAAAATAAAATAAAGAAGAAAGAAAGCCTCCATACGGCAATATTGACTTGGTCAAGTCGGTAAACAGATTGATACAGATTCAGTAGTATTTGCCTCCATACAGCAGTCCCAAAACTCGGTGCAGAAAACTCGGTGCGGTAAATTGGTTGTAATTCCTTGAAAGCCTCAAAAAATAGAAGGCAAGGACTCCAAGATAAAGAGAGATCAAAGTGGCCAACTTTGACCTTGCTTTCAATAAATTTTGATCGGTTTGTGACGGTTTTGGCAGGTAAGTGCGCAAAATGAAGGAATGAACATCAAATTATGAAGATAACACTTCAAAAATGGGAGAAGTTAGGAAAATGAATATGGTCAGTTAGAGCAGATGCGGTAAAACGGTACGGTGCAGATACGGTTCGGATTTGGTTCAAATGCTGTTGTTCCAAAAAAAAAAATAATAAATCCAAAGGAAAAAGTTCAGAAAATGGATGCGGTTTGGTTGGTGGTTAACGGTTTTGGTTTGATTGGCGGTTTAGGTTCAATTTCAGTGGGGCAGGAGGGCCAGACAATATGGTACAATCAAGCACACAAGGTTCCAATTGAGAAGAAAAGAGATACCAGAAAGTAATATGGATTAGTATGGATGAAACAGATGGATGGTATAAGGATGAAAAATATGGATGGTATATGGATGAAACATATGGATGGTATACGGATGACATTGAGTAAAAATAGAATGCGGTTCATAGGGAGATGCACATGCTGGATGTGACGGTTCAAAGCACAACGATTTGGTTGTGATGGTTCAAATAAAAGAAAAAATCATGAAGAAGAAGAAACAGATCTGAGGACAACGTTATGCAGTACCAGTTAGAAGTACTGAGAAAAAACAAAGTACTGAGAAAAAACAAAATTCGGGAAGATTGAATAGAAATATTAAACGGGAAATGCAGCACCCAGAAAAGCAGTGCCCCCCTGAAAGAAGGCAATGCCCCCCAGAGAATGAAATTGCCCAGTATTGACGGACTGTAATTGATTTAGAAAATTCACATTTCTTGGTGAGGCATAATGAAAAAACTTCATATAGAGTAGAAATTTTTAACAGGTGGTATTCCACTGTTAAAAGTGCAAAATTTGTCAATATGTAAAAAAGAATAATGGAAGGAAATTTTTTTTTTTATGAATCACATCTTGAAAAAGTTTTGTGAAATGACGGAATTCAGTGGAAAATAAGGCGCAGATTTGCAATAATTATATGAGAGCAATAGAATTGACTCCCCAGTTCTGACAATTAAAGATAAAATAGGTGAATGTTGTTTAAAAAAACAAAAATAATTGATCTGAGAAAATTCAGAGGGAACTTCCACATTTTTTTTCACTAGTTCAGGGGTTTTAGTCTTTATATTTCTATCGATCTGTAGTGTTCTTAACTACGAACGAAAAATTCTCGCGGCATAACCAGGCGTGTGATTTTGCTCTGCCAGCTGCAGAAAAACTCTTGGAGTTAGGCATGGATTGGAAGAGGTGTTGAAGCTCATCCCAAAGCCACCTGGTGTCATTTGCTTGCTTTTTAAGAGCGCCGTATTGGAGGCGTGTGATTTTGCTCTGCCAGCTGCAGAAAAACTCTTGGAGTTAGGCATGGATTGGAAGAGGTGTTGAAGCTCATCCCAAAGCCACCTGGTGTCATTGTTGGTTGAAAACCCTGGGTCGCATGTACGCGGCCAAATACGAGAACGCGTTGAAAGTGTTAGACTCGTGTCCAATATTTTCTGGTTCGCTGGAAGGAAAAGCTGTGAGAGGGAAAATATTCGTCATGCAAGGCCGTTACGAGGATTCCATAACGCATTTTGAAGATGCAATTGCAAAAAAAAAAAAACCAACTCATTCGCGCCACACGGACACTTTGGCACGGATGTACTGCATGTTCAGCTCATTCAGATTGGATCAAATGGCTGGTGAACTTGACAAAATCACTGAGCGTGTACAAAACGTTGCACCAAACTCAGTCAAATTGTATGTGTGCTTGGCGTATCGGGCAGTTGTACAAAAGAGGTACAAAGTGGCGGCAGCCCTTGCTGAGAAGGCGCTGAAAATGGATCCTTAAGGGATTGAAACGGCCCTGTTGAGGAGGAAGTGCATTGTCAATCCAACAAAACTGGACAAAGCGGAGCTTGTACAAAAGCAAGCCAGGTGCATACAGCTATGCGATGAAGAGAATCAATGTCAGCCTGACCAATTATGCCGGGATCCCTGGTCCTAAGAAGGCAGGGCCCCAGGCAAGGAATCTTGGAAGGTTTTCCCATCAATGATTTTTAAAAAGAAAAAAAAATTGCACTAGACTCACGCAACTCGTCTGGAGGAAGAACCTCAGAGGGGGAAGACGAGTCTGGAGCCATGGGTTAGGGACCAGAGGAGAAGAAAAAAAAAACTTCACGTCTCTGCTACCAATTTTTGTGCCAGAATTGGCACAAAAGGACAAAAATTCGAAATAAAATAACACTGTAATCAGGTGTGGGGTGCACCTGGGGATCTTGTTGTCAAGATCCCAAAGAATAAGATAAATGTATTTCGTTAAACCCCAAATCACAATCACCAACAAAGATAAAACACACAAATCGCAGAGCACACACAATTCGACTGACTACTATGAAATCTTGCGATTGACTGTACTGAAACTTCCCATGACATGGCGGTGGTTGAAGCTGTGGAAAACCTGAGAAAGGTCTCGAATGTTTGAGATTAATCAACAATTATTGAGCATAGATTCATGGTACTTTAACGTACCAAATTATTCCGCCACACCAATGGCTGGTGCACTTCAGACCATCAAAAATCAGAAAGGTGGTGAATAGGCATACTACAATGGCTATTTATTCATGGTTAAGAACACAAATGCCAGTGCTAGGTGCTGGAAATGTGCTAATGAAGAAGGAGATGGGATAAGAGGGCCAAATTGAGAAGAAAATGACATTGAGAGCATCAGTGACACTGAGGAAGAGGCAGCCAAGGGCAATTTTGAAGATGATTATTAAACAGTCATTTTGAGGAATAATGAAACCAAGTGGCCCTTCTCAGGGCCACCAAACACTGTTATGAAACTTACATTAAATTAAGAAAAAAGTGGGGGAGGGGGGCTTTTGGCAGGGAGGCTTTCCAGGTGGGCTTTTGACCTAGGGAGGCTTTTGGTTGGGTACCGTAATCAGGTAGCTGTCACAAAAACTTGAGATCCTTTTTCATTCATGGAATAGATTTTATGCTGGGATCCTTAGAAAGAACGTTTCACATACACAAAATCTTCGGGGGGAAATTTGCTGAAGAAACCTACTTTCAATGTAAAATCGCCGACGTAGAAGAATTTGAATTTGTGGTAAAAATGAGTGCGCAGAATTGCAGGAAGTATTAATCTCGTAGTCGCATCTTCCGTTTGTGTGCCTTTATTAAAAAATTGTCATCATAACTTTAATCATCTTATTGTCAAAGTTTTAAATACAGTGCGTCGAAATACTGTCTTCTACAATCTGACAGAAGAATTATCGGGTTATAATAGACGACTGCATGTGTGTTCACTTCAGTTTTAGCGAATCTCCTTTCAAAAATACAGACTTTTGATGTAGAATATTTTCTGGAACATTTTGTTTTACATTCGTTCAGACCACGAAAGAAAATCAATTCGAGCCAGTTTTTTTTTTTTTCACCGAGGTCTTCATAGTTCAAATGAATATGAAAATTATCTTAAAACACTAGCACGGATCAATTAGACACGACTCATTCGAGTAATAAGACGTATTCAAATGGCCCTGAATATTTGTTCCCTAACATCAGTCACACCGGCTCGAATTGTTTTCATACGCGTAAACCACGTTTTAATCACTTTATATTCTGAGGGAATAGTTCTGGGAAATAATTAGAAAACAACCAGCGAGAAGAACATCAAGGAATGATATTTTCCGGTTTTATCCGCACAGGTTTAAAATACTGTACATCAAATCACCGATGAGAGGCGTGAAAACGTATCTCAGACATCATTCGTGGAAATAGACAAGAATGGGTCGTTTGTCAAACTTGAAAAGATGGTCGAAGTAATCTGTTCTCGTGCACCAGCGCCTTTTTGCAATCAGCAAGATTTGCACAAAACATTTCTGTTCTTTTCAAGATTCTGCTCGATACGGTTCAAGATACGTCTTTTTTTTTTTATTCCAAGGATAGTCAGGTAAGCCTAGAGAATATCAACAGTACAAAATTTCCAAGTAAATAAGGTGGTGCTCAATTTCGTTCCGTCATTTTCAATAAATTGGAAGATATTAAGGGCGGAATGTTTTCAAATGCTCTCAATTCCAAGGTGGTCTGTTTTTTTTTGCTGCCACGCTCAATTTTTTTCGATATGCTTTATTTTCATCCGATTATTTGAAAATCCATACAGAAGTTGAGAAGAGCTCACAAAAGGTGAGATATTTTTTATTTATAAGATGTAGCTTAGACCTAAAGAAAAGAAAACTATCCAACACTTTTGTTTACAAACATTTGTAAAGAAAGAAAATGTAAATGGTGCATTTGGAAATTAGTTGTGTTGTATATATATGCTGAAATGTCGATCATATCAAAATTGGTCATTATTCAATTTTCATTCAATACATTTTTTACTAATTGATGAAAGTTAATCGATCAACTACAGCCTGGATGATCGAGATCAAATTGTAATTAGGCTTAATCGCTGGAATGCTTGTGTCAAATAATTGCAAATTGCAAAAAATATACGTTAAGTTACGATGAGTAAACACGTGAAATGGACAAATAAAACAAGTTTACTTCATTGCGAAATAACGGTTCGAATGCTTCCGCCTTCATCAGAGAGTCGGCAAAAAAAAATAATGTCGGAAATGCCGATCAAACAGTGCAGAAGCGCGCTGCAAAGTGTTCGCCGAAAAGACGCGCCAAAACCTATACGAACCCGTCTGCAAATAATCCCGGACAATATAATGCGTAAGAAAAAAAAAATAGAAAGAAAGCGGCGCAAAAATCGACGCGTCAAATTTGCAAACAAGCCGGACGAAGGGAGACAATTTTTATCTGTCTTGATCGCGCGGATTTCGTTTGGCTTGACTTATAAAAGCCATCATTTCTCGTTTTTTTTCTCCCGAAACCTTCCTTTTTTTTTTGCTGCAGTTTGTGTAGCATAACACTGCATCAGCAGGTCGCCGAATCCTAATTATTGTGATGCCATTTTTTCCGGAGAGTATGAAGGAGGGATCAAAGGATTTGGCGTGCAAATAAACTCAGCGGCGGCACTCGCGCCATTCGGCGTCGGCTGGCCGTGGGATTAGCGGGGCGGGGAAAAAAAAGCCACGGGAGTTATTATCAGCGGGCTCCAACTTAATCCCAGTCCAGGTATTCCTTTCGTTTGGGGTTCATCCCTCGATTTATTCTTTCAAATTGTTCACTGAGACATTACTTGAATCAAGATTGAAGCCGCTGAATAAGCAACAGCATTGACAAAATTCATTGTCATCTAGGAAAATCGGGAGTAGGTTGAAAATTCCCGGCCGCAGGCACATTTTTATTTTTATTGCTTGGGGTTCGTCCCTCCGTTTATTTCAAATAGTTTGTGATGAGATATGAGTTGAATCAAAGCATTTCCTCAATATAGTGAGGGAACAACACTTATTCAAAAAATCGTTTATACGAAAATCAGGAAGTTGAAAATTCCCGCCCATCCACAGGCACTTTTTTCTATTTATTGTTTGGGGTTTGTCCCTCAGTTAATTTTAAATTGTTTTCCTAGACATTTGAATCAAGATTTAAGCCACTAAATAAGCAAGAAACTTGACAAAAATTTGTTTAGGAAAATGGAGAAGTTGAAAATTCTCGTCCGCGGACACATTTAAAAAAAATCTTTGTTGGGGGTTCATCCTTCAGTTTATTTCGAACAGTTTGCAGTAAGATTCAAGTTTAATCCCAGTATTTCCTCAAGACGGAAGCAACAGACTTTACAAAAATCATTTAGGAAAATTTGAAGATATGAGTCACCGTTGCACAGGTGCGTTTTTTTCTTCGTATATCGTCACTCATTTTATTTCAAACAGCTAGTTTGCAATGCAATTTTGAATATAATCAAACAATTTCCTCGAGATTGAAGCAACTGAATCAACCGCATTTAAATAAATCGTTTGCAAAAATTGAAAAATAAAAGAGAAAAATTATCGATGTATTGTCGACGAGTAGATTTTTCTTTTCTTTCAGTAGTGTTCATCTCTCCGTTTATATCAAATTGTTAAAGATGGCGCTTGAATCAAATTATATCCTCAAGAAGCCAATCATTAAAAAATTACTAAAATTATGAATAGAAAAATCTTGCTGCAGGTACATGTTTTTGTGTTGGCCAGTTCATGACAGTTGAATCGAGCCATTTCCACGAAATTTTGGCAGCAGGAGTATTTTTCGAAAAGTTTACCCAAGTTTTAGAATAAAAATTTCCTTCCATATATTTCTGTAGCTCGGTGTTCATTTTACAGTTTCTGTTTCAAAAAAAATCGCCAGCGTGATAATTCAATCTAAGCATTTTCCCAAAAGTTAAGCGCCAGAATTTCCAGAAATAATTTTGAAAAATTTGTTAGGATAAAGAAACTAGAAACTGACCGGGAGTTCTGGTTATCCCTTAATTGTGAACGCTGAAAAGTGGTAAATAAAGTTTTCTGTTCATTCATTCATTCAAGAAACTAACTCTGGTTTTGAATATTATTCACCACAAAAAGCAGTGAAAAGGTTCAAGTATAATTTTAAAATATTGTAGAAGATGCTCGCCTCGTATCGTTTATTTTTTCCACTTCGTAACTAAAAGATAAGAATTATTATACCCATCTTTCACCGCCAATGATTCAACATGAGCAGTACTCGTTAAAAGAATTGTCATTTTACAAAACCGCATTTAATAAAAGCTTCTTCGTTCCTGTGCAGACTTTTTTCACTGAATCCTCGAGATCCATGAAAAATTTGGCTTAAAATGTTGAAACCATTGAAACGCAGTTGATGTATGTATTTCTTATAAAGGGGTAAACTAACCTTTAAGAAGGAGAATTCGGTCTTTATTTTTACTTGAATGAGTACCTATGCAAAATTACTCGAGCAAGTACCTGCAGAATAACTTCGATTACAATACCTACTGTATAATGACCAGCAGCTGTCATTGGCCAGAGCATAACATTTAAAATAAATTTGATGAAGGTATTGAAAAAATCTCGCAAAATATTTCGAAAAATCGAGATTGAACGGATATAAAATCACGGACAATCCCTCCAGCAAACTCGGGATAGAATGATCATATAATGAATGACCATTCGATCAAAAAGAAGTGAAAAGGCTCGTATTGAAACCGACAGTTCATTAACACAGGCCATTTTGTTTCTCCAATTGATGGAGCATTTGAAAAAAAATTTCAGTTGAATTCTCATTGAAGAAGAGATCCTACATTCTCGTTATGGAAAATGATCGCCGTTTCTTCGCTCTGTTGATTAGCATATTTAAAAAAAATTTAGGACCCGTGGTTGTAGCTGGCAGATATGAAACTGAAATAATCTTCGGAGGTTTAATTTTACGTCTGAGTCTATATATACTGCTGTCTTTGCTTAATAAAAAATGTATATTTATGAGAAAGGAAAGAAGAGTAAAGGGTGAATTCCACTTTCGGAAATTGAAAAAAAGTCGTTGTTGCTTGGATTAAGTGTACCTTTATTCTGCACGTCCTTCTGGAACACAAGAATACCGTGAGGCCGGTTCAAAGTTAAATCGTGGATTAAAGAAAAAATAAAGGCGAGCTGATGAAAAGCCGGGGGAGTTAGTTTGGCGTGGCGTGAAAACGCCGACATCGTCGACGATGAGCCGGTGTCTAGTCGGTCGTCGCACGTCGCCGCCAATCACCGCCTAATTTTTTTTTTGCTTTCTTCTCTCACCTTCACATTAGCAGAAAGGGAGGGGAGAAAAATCATGTTTTGTTTAATACCCATATCCGCCCTCCTTATCGCTTTTGCAAGCTGGCAGTGTGGACGGAGAAAGAAAAAAAAAAAGGAATCGGCCGAAACGAATGCCAATTTCCCTCGCCGCGATCGCAATGGTGAAATTGAGGTCTTCTTCTTGGCCTTGTTTTGTTTTCAGTCGAATTTTTAGTTTATTTGAGTTTCAGGACCTGCTGTGCGTAAATAATGATTGAACATGATTTCGGTTTGGATGTCGATGAAAATCCACATGTCGACCATGAAATTTCCAGTCTATATTTCAGCTGTTTCGCGAATCCATTAAAAGGAATTTTAATAGTATGTATTATTGCAACTCGTATCAACTCGACCTGCCGTTTTTCAACAGGGAGGGCAAAATTTTGATCCATTTATGCCAAAAAAATGAAATTTATCGCTATGTTTTCACGATTAAAATGTATCAGATTCAATTTTCCTGGACTATATCCGGAAATTTTCAAGTCATTACATTTATGTATCGACGAGGAGTTGCATTCTTCTATTTTTGATTCCTTTGTAATTTTAAAAAATGCGTCTCGGTAGGGAAACATCGTTGCCAGGACGACCCGTTTTCTCTACAAAATGTATTGTGGAGAAATAAATTCGCTTCCGGTGCAGCGAGCAAAAATGCAAAAATGCGGAAAAAAATATTGTGATGACGCGATCAATTCATATGACACACGGGAAACAATGACTGAGGTTAATAAAGATTTTCTAAGACTACGACGCATCTTACACATTTGGTTCATCCGATTCTGAGGGTACTTTGTAGAGTATAGAGATAATCATTCCCATTGATGTCGTTTCGATTCCATTACTGCAGTTTTTAGCTAATTTTTGTTTCGCAATGATCTCATCTTCGCGAGGACTCGAAAAATGTACTAGCAAAAATCTCTGTTTCAAATTATTGTGTCTATTTTTTGTAAAAAGTCTGTAGTCGAGGCTTCAAATTTTTGTTTGGCGCATTTATGAGGCATAAATCTACAACTATAATGAATTTTTTGCGAAAGTACCGCGAATGATAAGGCATTCATCTGGGAAAATTGCGTCGTCAAGACGCAATTGCACGATGGGGTTAGGTTTTTAACGATTTCAGGTTATACGGGATATTATAGACACTCTTTCAAAAAACAGACTACTTGAAACTGGATTAATTTTTAAAAATACACTAAGGCTTTTCCAATTTTCGTGTGGAAATTTTGCTGGCATCGCATTTTAAAAGCGTTGATTTTTTCTTTTTTCCAAAGCATATGTAATCGCGCTGGTCTTTATATTATCCTCGAATTTCAAAGTGAACGATACATGTTTATAAATGACGCAATATTTATGGCGTAATTTATTTGCAAATTTATTAAAGAATTCTTTGATTGATTCGGAAAATATTCGCCATTCTAAAAACTCATCTACAGTACCACAATATTCATCGGAAAGGGGGATTTTGGGGGGCCTGGGACCAATTAGACATTCCAAATAAATATTCCATGTTTTTTTTCAGATTCATTTCGTATAATAATTTATTCGCCGAAATCTTGAAGCATATGTAGTTGATTAACCATAAGGCATCACGATGTTACAGTATTCGTGGAATACATTTTTTAATATTATTATTGTGGATATTTTTCCCTATATTTTTGCAGTTCCCACTGTGACTCCCATGGAAAATTCTGGTAGCTTTCGAAGAAAAGACGACTGAAGAGAAAATAACGGGAAAAGAAGAGTCATGTCGATTCATTCGGAAACATATGCGACGGAAACCCTCGTGTGAAGGAATCCGACCAACGGTTCTCTTCAAGTTCCATCGCATGGATGAACGGCTATATGATTGTTTTACCGACAGTGAAAGGCAAAGAAACCCTCACAAAAAAAAGCACCCTGCAACTTGGGCACTTTCATCTTCAATCCCTTCCCCTTGAAACGTAAACGTATGTTTCTGCTTCATTCGTTCTGAAAAAGAATTAAAAGAGAGGAAAAAACACGAATGTATTGGATTACAGTATTATCATTTCTATTATCAGGGGTTTCTACATACATCGTCACAGGAGGAGGCCATTAAAAAGAAAACCCTATACTTGGCATGCGACTTGTTTAATTCAAATTTCTTCAAGATCAATAATTATTGGGCACAAAAGGCCTCAATATAATTTGATGTCAAGTATCTAATTGATGAACAATAAAACAAGTTGATCAGTCCAGGACAGGACCATAGGATTCCAGAATTCATACGTTGAAGGGATAAACTGTATTTCACACAAGTATAAACAAATAAATGACTCAATGAGCTTGACTTGCAGGAATAAGTTTGGGAATAACTTGAATAACACAGTTGAACTGAATCTCATCTGTTTCTATTGAGAGAAGAGCTGCTTATATGTGACAAATAATATTTAACCTTCAATAAGTTTTACTCTACCATTGAAGTAAGAAAGCTAATGTTGAATATGCTGTGGTGCCAGGATGTTCCTGGCACTGCGATTTTGAGGAGGGGGAAATACTTCTATACTTCCAGGAATTATTTTGGAGTACGTTACTGTACATGGCATGCATGCTCAATAATAATAATTGTAGCAACAGTGAAAAATGGGTTGTCTCAGGTCATCATAATCAGTAACTTCAGCAGATAAAAACAGAAGTACAGTATTGAAACATGTCCGTAATTCGAATC
Source organism: Notodromas monacha (assembly GCA_905338405.1). Lineage (NCBI taxonomy): Eukaryota > Metazoa > Arthropoda > Ostracoda > Podocopida > Cyprididae > Notodromas > Notodromas monacha. Next base: position 10,618 of record CAJPEX010001458.1, on the reverse strand, counting down.
ACAGCCAAACCCTCGGGGAAGGGGGCTACATCATTTTGGCATTCTTTTGTTCGAGATAATTTTTGTTTTTCTTTGAAATTTTGGATCAATTACTCAATATAGGTACCGCGAATAATATTCCGAAAAACTGGATATAAAATTGTGATTCTAAGGCGTGCGTTAAGCTGAGAATGGATCACGTGATATGCCTTCGAAAATCTCTTTCAAAGACACGCAAACATACTTTGTATGAAGAAATAAATTGACAGTTGCGTGTGAACTAAAGCTTCGCCAAATTAAACAACAAAATAACACATATAATAAGGAGAGAAAAAAAAACCAGGACAACGTAGGTTAAAGGAGTCTTTCACACTCATGAGGTTCAACTTGAAAAAAAAAAGCTGTTCGTCTAAAACTTCGATTCGTGTTTGCATTTGTTCAACATGGTCATGATCCTCGCACATTCCCGCGATCATATTCATGCAATTCTCCCTGCAAAAAAATCAGCAGTATACATTCGCGTTTCGTCAATATACATACGAAAATATTAATCCGCACTGCTTCAGTCCTGAATTTTAGGTGTATGAGAAGTCAAGATCACGCGAAAATTGCAATCGAACCAGTCTTCAATTTCGTTTTCAAAAACTTTGATCCAACTCATATTTTTATCCTCCAAAAGGTTTTCAGCTTCTCATATCTTATTTTATGCAGGCCTCAAGTGCATGAGGTTCCTCTTTTGCATAACTAAATACAGTATTTTCTTAAATAAGTATTAGTTTCATAAAATTAGCGGACTGCTGGTGCCGTTTATAGGCCGCAATAAGAAATGTGCGTTCGGAAAAATGTGGCCTTTAAATTATTCCTGGTGAAGTCGCAGTTTTGGGTACATTTTTCGCAGTGCTGAAACACGTGGGCCGCTTTTCTTCAAAGTGAAAATGCGTTTTCTGTTTCAAAACTTCCATTCAATTTGCAGCCAAAAATCAAGCTCGTTAATTCGTTATCTATTTTTGATAGAAAGGAAACTTCTTAAATATAGAATAATATTGTATCCTATTTCCCACAAGAAGGACGCATCATTTAAATTATGAATCCCTCAATCGTCATCCTAAATCAGTAGCCATATTGAAAATAGTCAATAATTGCAGTATTTCTAGAATGTTTTCCTGTGATGTGGACCGGATTTGATATGACGACGAACCCACGTAGCTCTTTTGAAGGATTGCATAATCGTTTTCCACGATTGGATCATCCAAAACAACATGTACGTACAGAATAGAAATAAAGAACAAGACTTTCTTGGTCTTGGCGTTTAGTTTCTCACGCCCACGCGGATATTTTCCGCAGAATTATTCCGGGTTATGGAATTAATTCATTTCCTTCTGAGTTCACTCAGGTGACAAACTATTTCCTCATTTCCTCATCGAAACGCGAGCGTTGTTTCCTTCATTATTGCTTCATTCAAGTAATGCCTAAATATTACGAGTCTGAATCCCAATCAACGGGTTTATTATCTCAGATATTCTTCATCCATGGATTCTGCGGATGTACCGCAGCACAGTACTCACAAATTCGAATGCGTGTGTTGAAATTGAAAGAAACGCAACTTTAACGATTGCGTTGAAAAGGATGAACAAGTTAGTGGCTATATAGGTAGAGATGAGTTGAAGATGATACCTGAAAACTCGATTATATGCGTGACTAAAAAGTAAATCTATATTTTCACAAAATGTATCCTTGATTGAAAGTGAGAGTTTAAAAGGCAGTTTGACAAACATTCAGTGGGTGAGGGGTTTCTGAAAAATATGAATAAGTCATCAAGCTATGCAAGGTGCTTTTTGTGCCCCCAAAAAATTACCATGGCAACAAGCAAATATATATTAATAAGGCTCTGCAATGAAGGTATCTACAATTCAAGACCTCATTTGCCAATTTTTGTCTATTTTTCATTCCAGAGCAACATGTTTTCTGAAGTCAATTCACCAATTCTGTTGGAAAGTTTGAAATTTTTCTGTTGGTTCTTTGTAGTTTGACATGATGTTTTTTTGACTGATTATCATGCATTCATTGGCGCAAACAGAATGAGAAATATGGACACCTATGAACAAAAGTACAGTCAACCCCTGTCTAACAGACTCAATTTGTGCAATGGACAATTGTCTGTTAGACAAAAAGTCCTCAAGACTAATTCAATTACGTAAAAAAAAATTAAAACTTTGGATTGTCAACACAAATGAAAAAAGATAAGTCTGTTAGGTGGATTTTGTCTGTTGAGCAGATGAAAAAAAATGCCTGAAGAGCTGGTCTGTTGGGGAAAATCCCTTACGCAGGAGGTCTGTTAGGCGGGGGCCAATCTACTGTGTTCCTAAATCATTTTCATGACTACAATAGACAATTGAAAGTAAACTAATTTTGAAGTAATCATTAATACAGTATTTACTCACTGTAAATGCAATAATATCAAAATCATTCACACACGGCTTTTTTCCAGCTGACGATGCGAACATCCGTCAGCTGGTGCTTGTATAGTTCATATAAAACTTTTTTTTTCGTAAATGCTTTGCTTCAAGCCAAGCAGAGCACCTTCTACTCAAAATAAATATCTACGATTGCAAAATTATTCAGTTAAATAATACGAGACACACTATTTGAAGTCTTCCGTCAATTTTTCAATTCTGAATAATTTCACAAAATGATGACAAGTAACTTCAGTCAGTCGCACAAAAAATCTTTCTAGAGCCACATCAATCTCGAAGTATTTCATACATAAACACAAACACTTCGACACAAAAAAAATCCAGACCGTCAAGATGCGACAATGCAAAATGAAGAAGCGGACGGTATAGAGGATGCGAAGGAATAAATTCTCTTCAAATTAATCTTCAAAATGAAAAAATTGTTCGATTAATACCAATTCCATCCTTTTCTTTTCAGATGAAAAATCAAAATTTTTAACTGCGCAAGTTGAATTCACATCATAAGGACGATTCGCAGTAAACTGCAAATAATTATAATAAATAAGATTTTTTCTCAAAAACCTATGTTTCAAAAATGTTTCGACCACCGGGAGCTAAAATTCAGCACAGATCGACGGACTTGAATTACGCCAACACGCATTTCAACATCATTACCAGAGTTTTCCTACAATTTTCTTTTTCCAAAAAACTGAGAAGTGGGGAAGGGGCGGGGGAGGGTGTGATACACATTCAACTGTAATAAATCAAAACATAATAAGTCAGTAATCACGCGGTGCAATTGATCAGTCTACCAATTTGATCAAAATGGTATTTTCATTGGCGTCTCCTGCAAATTTTTCTTTCGTTCGCCGCATGAGTCGCAAGTCGTTGTGCCTGTAGTGTTCCACAAGGTCCTCCAGGTACTCAAAACTCTGCTGAAAATAAGTTCGCATCATTTGAAACGGGATGCAATAATGGGGATATAAGAATAAACATAGCGAAATGTTATTGAATATGAAAGACGGCTGAGCGAAGCTGGAATAAGTTAACTTATTAAATTATTTGCTGAAGTTCCGCGTGCACTCTTTTTTTCGCAATAAACGAAGAGAGGGTTTGCGTCGTGGTCAGGTGTAGAATTTGTCAAGTTATTCATTGAATTTTAATTCTTTGTATGCATACTCGATTCCAACGAAGGATTTCTGACCTATTTTTCAAAGAGAAAAAAATTGCTCATGGAGGAAATTCGAAACTACAGCTTAACATCCCAAATTGGTACAATTCATGTCTAAATTAAATTTCTGGCGTGTTTTATTTTCGAAGTACAGTCAAATCCGGTTGAGATGCCCTCATGAATATATAAGCATTTACCCTTGACAATAACTGCCAATCTTTTTGAAGAAAAAAAATCTTCCCTATTGTCAATAACATTGGAAGCTCCATTTAAATGCCATTTGTCAAACTATTGAAAACTCAAATATGCTCCTGCCAAGTAATTTTTGCATTTCATAGCCCACCTACAAGATTCAAGTTTCCCTTAGATTTCTCCAATAAAAAAAAGCAAACACATCAAATGACATCGTCTCTTACTTTTCCGGAACATTAGCTGGACAGAATCTGCGCATCCCGGGGTTATTGTGTTTTTTTTTCTGGAAGAACAAAACTTTTTTTTTCCTACCTGACATGATTTGCATATGATTTTAGTTTATTTTTTTACGAATGCCAACTCCATCAAACTGCTACAAACTTGACATCCATGAAATAGTGGCAGCTCATCAAGATTTGACTGTACAGGATTTCAATTTTTTCAACTCAATAGAAAAAATTATGGGCGCATTTTATTCAGACAAGATGAATTTTTATCCAAATTTTTTGGAACAGAAATTTTGGTACATGTACCTGTCTTATTACTTGAAGGCGCGTGGAACTCAAGTGAATACTGTACATGGTATGAAGAATAATCTCGGTATACCTTCTTTTTCTTTGTGCAATTTTGATTAGCCACGAATAAACAGTGCACAATATCCCGCAACGATTTCATACTCACGGGCATATCTGGATTTTGCGAAATGCTATAGCATCCATTCTCATCCCTGATCTCCAGTTTGAACACCCGTTTAAAATGATACACACACAGTGTATAAGGCTGAATATCTCCACCACGTTGACTTCTTCTGATGGAAAATCCACCATCGACCCCTCCTGCAAAAAAAAAAAAAAAAGCAAAAACGTGGAAAATGGAAATCACAAATATTTTACAACACGGAAGATACTCGCAAATGCTATTTTCTTCACAATGTTTCACACAAGAAAAAAAAATGCTCCAATCTGTGGCATATTTATTTTTTCAGAAAGCTCTTCAGACTTTTCAAATGAAATGTAGACGTACTTGACAATAGGCTGCAATGTGCTGGTGACTGACCTACGTTTCAAAAGTTAATTTTTTTTCATTTTTACGCCTTTATATTGACTATCTATATATGAAATGTGAAGGTGAACAATTATAGGTTTTGAAATATTTTTCCTTCTCATCAGAGCACAACTGCATCTGCCGAATATAATAGTTATACAGTCAACCCCAGTCTAATGGACTTGATTTGTGCAAGGGACGAGTCTGTTAGACGAAAAGTCCTTTACACAAATTCAATTACATAGAAATTAAAATTTTCAATTTTCAACACTAATTTTAAACCAAAAGAAGTCTGTTTGGTGGATTTTGTCTGTTGGGCAGGAGGAAAAACTGCTTGCAGAGCTGGTCTGTTTGGCAAAAATCCCTTACACGGGAGGTCTGTTAGGCGGGGGCCACTGTACTTTTTCCAATTCACTTGATCCCAATAAAAATCAATTCGTCCGCCAATTCCCATGGATATTTCGCATAATGTACATTAAATTCCAGATAAAAAATCCATTAATGCGATTTTACAAATGAGCTGCCCAAGTTCAAACCGTTTTTTTTTCAGATATTCTCGCTATTTTAATTCAAATCCAAATGACTTGCCGTCTTTATAAGCAAAAGTGCATTCCTTCAATTGTAGGATGTGAAAGTGCCAAGAAAAAAATTCCCGAAATTTACTGAAAAGTGGGTGTTGGACAATTATACTAAACTACTAAAGGATTCTCACTGGATTTCAACGCTTCCACAATGTTTCTGTCGGGCACGTCCTGCAGCCACTTGGGTTGACGAACGATTCGATTTTTTGGCCAGGAATATTTCGAAGAAGCATTTTTGCTGGGGTCTGACGCTTCGCTCGGATCACCGGAGGTACGAGACGAATCTACTGAAACTGAAAGAAGCGTCATCTAGTGAATCTCATGTATTCATACGCAATGAGATAACGAAGCGCGTCAAGTAGATGTCACTCAAAATGTGGAACATACTGGAACGATGGTCGAGCGTAGCAGCAGACCACAGAAACTCAGCAGAATTTCGTGAGGAGTTCGAGGCGCTGTGGTACGGAACGTGAGGAGGCAACCCAGGATTGCCATTTGACGAGGCATCGTTATGGCCTTGCTTCGGCTGGTCCTCCAATGTATCAGGAACTCGGATAACTGGGCCGTGGTCAGGTCCTATTGTGATTCGAAAAAAAAATAAAAAAGAGACAATCACGTATCATCACAATGTGTCACATGTTACGTTCATCATCCGGTTTGCTTCGAAAACGAGATCTTTGACATCTTCAGGTCCCTTCGGAATCTCTGGATACGATCGAAAAGCTGAGAATTTTCGGGCACATCTGCTGCCTCGTTTGTACTGGCGTTTACTATTAGCTGGATTATTGAGCTCAATTTTAAACTGTAATTGGATTATGCCGATGGAACTTCGGCAGTGAACCTGAGATTCCATGTTGTTTCCGTTTTCAGGAAAATGGCGCATTTTTATAAGATACTTCAGAAAAAATAAATGTAGAATAGCAGAAATAAAATTCTTTCAATGAACCCCAACAGCATAGAAAAAAGGCAAGGTTAATGCAGGAATGTATTCTTTCCTTTGGATGTAGAGAAGAAATGCGAGGAAAAATTTCACACCGATTTCAAGTCATCCTAAATATATTATAGACGTCTCTTATTCGTGGATGCCATCTCTAACTTTTTTTTTTTAATCTACGAAACCTCTTAAATGTCCTTGCTATTTTATTGATCAACAAGGTGGCACCAGTGGTCAGGAAAATACGATGATTAGGATTCTAGTGCGAAAAAGAATTTCAGAAACGAAAAAATTGCGTGCGCTCTGAAATTGTGAAAATTTTACTCAAACCAATTTAATCGGATATACTTCTCCGTTTTTTTTAGTGTTGCCTCCAACTTTTAGTTATCTACGAAACCTTTTTTCATCCACCAAAAAATCACGATATGTTCAGTCTGATATACTGCATTCGGATGCATAAATATACTCAGAGATCTCTTTTTTTGTTGGAGTTGCTGGCACAGGAATGTTCTAGCTATTCCATGAATCAGACAAATAGGACATGGGTCGGAGAGATGCGGTGATCGGAATTCTACTGCAGGAAAACCTTTTGAAAATTCAAAATACTGTAGTTGTGCTAGCCCTGATATTGGAAAATTTTGGCACGAACCAAATTCATCCTAGACGTCTCCAATTTTTCGGTTTTGTTTCCAATTTTTAAAAAGTCTAGGAAACTTTTTTCTAAGTCATTTCATAACAAGTCACGATGTATGGACTGTTAGTGTATATTCAGATGCATTTTTGATCGAAAATTAAATATTGGGAGTTTATTTGGCACACGGATGTCTTCAGTATTTTATTACCAATCAGCGAAATAATGGCACCCGCGACCAGAAAGATACGATTATCGGACTTCTACTGCGAGGGATAAATACTTTAGAAATTTCAAAATAATCGCGTTCAAAGTTCGCTTTATGGAAATTTGGCACGAACCAAATTCATCCCAGACGTTTTTAATTTTTCGGGTGTGTATCCAATTTTTTTAAATCTAGGACAATTCTTATTTATTTCCTAATAATATATATCAATATATGGACTGGTACTGCATATTAAGAATTGCATTTTTGATCGAAAATTAAATATTGGGAGTTTATTTGGCACACGGGTGTCTTCAGTAGTTTATTACCAATCAGCGAAATAATGGCACCCGCGACCATAAAGATACGATTATTGGACTACTACGAGCAATAATTTGGAAATTTCAAAGTACTGTATAATCGCGTTCAAAGTTCGCTTTACGGAATAATTTGGTACGAACCATACGGAATAATTTGGCACGAACCAAATTCATCCCAGACGCCTTCAATTTTTCGGATTTGTTTCCAGTTTTTATTTTTAATCTAGGAAGCTTTTTATTTATTTATCCATAACAAATCACGATATACGGGCTGGTACTGTACATTAAGAATTGAATTTGTGATCGGAAATTAAATATTGGGAGTTTATTTGGCACACAGATGTCTTCAATAGTTATTACTGCTAACAGCGGAATAATGGCACCCGCGGTCAGAAAGATACGGTTATCGAACTTATTACTATTACGAGCAATAATTTAGAATTTTCAAAATATAATCGCGTTCAAAGTTCGCTTTACGGAATAATTTGGCACGAACCAAATTCATCCCAGGCGTTGCAGATTTTGCGGTGCAGCCTCTGGATCCACTTCTCCTTGGCTATGATAACTTCGTCTCTCGCACCTTTGCCCATTCTTCGCGCGCACGAGGCAACCAAGTGCCCCCACATATTGCACGGGCACAAGCACATCGTCTCAATTTATACCCTAGGATCCGTGTCCCTCTCTTTCTCCTTAAACTGGAAATTTCCGCAGACCGCCAAAAAACCCAAGGAAAAAATAACACCACTCCTGCATATGATGCAGCTGCGTAATGCTCTTACGTCAACCGAATTTGCACGACATTTTCCTCCCGAAACTATGCGAAAAACGCATTCCTCGGCGTCAGATGCGTATAGTATGGGATTTTCCGTGCATGTCCACGTGCATGCAGAGGATATGAGCGAAAAACCTGACTCACATTCCTTGACATTTAAAATATTTTTTTTTGTAGTTTTTTTTTTCATGCGATCCTACGTCAGCAGGAAGTTGCAATGCTTTGGTATGCGTGGTCATCCGCGTCATCGTGAATGCCTCGAAAAAACCGTGAGCTGTTCGGTTAGTGTCAGTAAAAAAAAAAATTTGTTTTTGCTCGGAAAAGGACTGGAACAATCGCCTTCATCTACAATTGAGAATGCATTGCAGTATTTTGCATAAAGCAAATTTTATTTCAACATCCACTTGATGATTTCTTCATCAAGTTGATTTCCAGGATTAGCTACTGTACTTGCATTGTCTTCCGGACTTTTATAGTTATATAAGTTGAATTGGAGCAATAAAGGCTAAGTTCTGTGGCAGTGTATTGGGCATTGAGGAAGGATTGCAAAGGAACTCAATTGATTCCAGCAGCCAGGCAGTTTGTAGCTCAATAAATACGGCATTCGTTGTCAAACATATTTTTGTTCAAACCGATATGCTGGGAAATAATTTAATTGGCTAACAGTAAATCAAGATAACATTTCAAAAGATGAACAGAAAAAATTCAAATGTTCTTCTACGGTGGAACTTGAAATTCTCTTAAGTGTACTAATATTTTAATCGACGTATTTTTCTCGCCTGGTAATTTTTAAAGTCGAAGTTGTTTTTAAGGCGAAATAATGTTCAAGAAAATATTTTTTTGTTTAATAAATGTATTGCTTGGGGTGTTTGTTGCTCAATAGGGTGGTAAAAGTACCCACTGAATAATATATTCTGTTGAAAAGATATTAAGGCTATTGCTTCAGAAACACCATAGAATGCTTTCCCATTATAACAGAATTGGTTGTCAATACATTTTTCAAGTCATCACAAATGATGTTTTTTGACAATTTTTCCCCTTGTTCTCCTCATATATTCAGGTATAATTGTATGCAGAATTTCTTTCAAAATTTCGCTATACATTTGAAGGGAACCATTCTCGAATAAAATTCACCGCTCAGTGCTCAGAACAGGGTTAAAATGTTGCAGATTACATGAAAAAGAATTTCCGACGGAGGATGTTTTGCTCGGTAATTTTTGTCTTGTTTTTAAGGCACAAATAATCGCTGTATTCTGATGGGAAATTTGATTTTTGTTGAATAATGTGCTGCTTTCGCCATAACTCAGCTATGAAGAAACAAATCTTTTCCGATAGTGCTCCTGGAATTTTTTATGGACTCATCAGAATAGCTGGATGATGTTCGTGCCGATGAAAAGATTTAATCTGTACTCATCCAGCCCATTTGTGCACCAACTTAATCAACAAGAAAATTAAGTTCAAGTCAAGCATTTGCTACAAGTGAAATTTTTATTATTTTTTCAATGCGTCGTCATTGAGAAAAATTTTCGCATATCAAGCCTGACAAACGCCTGCATGGACACCACGATCAGAAGCATTTGAAAGTCAAATGGTTTCAATTTTTGTTCTTCTACACCTGTTAAAAGTTTTACGAATTTTATCAATTGGGAACGCGGCTCTTCCTCGCATTCATCACTCAAAATGTAGTCACTCGAAATGAAACTCATTGAAGAAATTTTTAGACTTGAACTTGAGGCTCTCGGAGACTCGACTGAGGTCTGGTACCAAGAACTTCCGAAAGCAAAGGACTAAAGGCGGCAAGTAGCGAAGAAACAACGTGGGAAACCTCGAAAAAAATATTAGAATGATGACCATAGAGTAGGAGAGAAAAAAAAAGAGGCCTGGACCAGTTTTCCTCGTCCCCACCGCGTCCCCAATTATCTTTCCACATCCCCTGGACCTGTTCTGTATTTAAAGCTTGGTTCACACAAGAAATGCAGGGAAGCATCAGATGTCAGATCAAATTAAAATATTTTGTTAAATTCAGAGCCAAGTAGGAAAATAATGCAATTTTTTGGGTGCAAAATCAGCCAAATAGCGCAGGAGGTTTGGTGAAGGAAAATGGCCTCAGGGAAGATTCAGAACTTTCTGCTCTGTTAGATGGAAAAGTCAGAAAAGGTGTGAAAAACGTTGCATAAATTTCAGTAAATAACATTGTACAGTGAGACCCCCATATGCAGACAATTCAACATAGGGACATTTATTTTTCAATTAAAAAAGGCCTGATATGCAGACACTGACTTGACATGTGGACATTGTATGATTAACTTGCCAATAAGTTTTAGGAAAAGTTACTT